>JAZKJV010001809.1:82500-366726 GCA_037367405.1 Ottelia alismoides | reverse complement strand
TCATACAACTTCTTTCTAGTTACATTTCTAATAAACTACTTTCATTCGAACGTAAAGTTTTTAGAAGACAATATTTTGTAAATAAAGCGGGACGCCCGTGTAAATAATTGTATATACTTTTGTATGTGTCCAGTTCTTAGTTCATTTGCAAAAATTCTTTGTGTAAAAACATTCTTGGATCTTTCAAACTCTTTGTGAAAAATTACATCATTCATTGTGCATAGCATAAGCATACCATTCATAATCTTTTTGAGTGAGCTTGATGATTGAATCAGTCTAATAAAGTCTCAAATTGGAGCTTGTTTGGACCTTACCACACCTAATTGCATTGGACCCTTATGGGAACTAGGTTTAAGGTACTTCAGGTCTATGCAGACTAATTCTTTGAGAAATCAGGGGCTGAGTTCAAGTCACCGCAGTGGACTAACTAGAACTTTTCGAGACACACGTACGACTCTTGCCGACCGTGACCTAACTTGGACACCTGCACCTTTCACTTGGCTCAATTCAGTTGGAGTGGTGAGGGGGTTGGATTTGCCAGTCTGAGACGCACACGGGTGGAAACATTCGTCCTCGTCTAGGGAGGGAAGTGCACCCCAACCTGGTCCAATAGCCATGAGGTCTAAAGACAGGAGATTGTGGGTTGCAATAAAGCTTCAAAAGAGGGATAGTCATACTGGCTCAAGAGGAAAAACTCCTTATGTAAATGCTTGCTATGAATAGTATGTTGAAAAAAATAAAATGGTCAGGCCTTGTACAAAAATAAAAATGCCTGCAAAGTAAGTACAAAGTCAATAAGCAAGCTTGAGTTCCAAAGACAAATATGTGAGCCTGCAGCTGGATGACTTGACTACACTGGTCTTGCATCCCGGGATAGGTAGCTACACTGGCTACCGTCCATTCTTCTCTTCACCCCTCCTCTTGAGCTGGTTGCCACTTGAACTTAGAAGGGAATACCCTGCTCCTCGAGGAAGAGCTGTTGGATTGGGGAATCATTGGCTTGTCATTCTGGAGAAGTCAGTTCCTTAATCATTTTCAGTTGGGGAGAGCCACTATCACTTACACCGTACAAGTCAGCTTCATAGTTATAAGGGTTTGCGTATGATGTAGACTAGTTCTGACCCGGCTATTGAGGTGGTTGAACCGAGTTCTGTGATTATCAAAGGCTGTTGTATTTTAGAGCTGGTTCCGACTAGGTTCCACACACATTCACACTCAAAGTCTGACAGGACCTCCAAATTCAGATTTTGTAAAGACATGCATTGCACTGGAAAGCACCCCTATTCACTCTATCTTTCTTCATTCTCCTTTTTCTTTTCTTTATTCTTTTTACTTATTGCATAAGTGTTTGCTAGGACTAGCAAAGGCAAGTATAGGGGGGTGATGAATCTCCATTTCATCACCTTTATTCTATCATTTTGGCCTCAAAAACCCTAGCAAATGCATGTAAATAGCATCAAAATTGTACATAATAGCATTCATGATTCCTTGTATTAATTATACAATTAAATACTGTGTTTAATGCAAAAATTATAGAATAAAGAAAAGAAAAGAAAAAAGAATAAAATATTGGAGATATTTTATGACCCAAACCCTGAGACCAAGGCCAGCATGGTATTGGTCGCCAAGAATAAAGTAGGGGGAGATAAGGGCCAGTGTACAATAAATACCTCATTTATTCATGCATATATTTATGCATTTTTGACACCTATTTATACATAATTATTTATTTATCAAATAAAAGAAACTTGTACATGAAAGTTGTAGATAATAATGTAAATAAAAATACAAAATTGAGTTTGTGTAAAAATAATACTCAGTGCACATTTTATACACAAAATAAAAAGCCAAAATCTCAAACTTTACAAACCCAGATCTTGCAAATAAAAACTCCAAATCACCCAAACTCACCTTTAATTGTATATAGCATTCCAAGAACTATTTAATAAAATTGGTTCCATAATTTTTGGAGTCCATATGCAGAAGTTAGGTTTTTGTCCCCTCTTGTATATAGGATTGATTAAAATATTCTTTTTATTCTATATTCATTATTTTTATAAATTCATATTTTTAGAATTTGTAAATGACGTATATAATGCATACACACATTAAAAAGTAAAGAAAACCAAAAATAATTTCAAAATATAAAATAAGTCTACAAAATTCATAGACAAAATACATGTGCTATATATATATATATAAAAAGGGTTTTAATCCTTGGTTCTTTTATTCTTTTATATTTTTATAATAATGTATACATAATACATAACTCATTAAAAATGTAAATCCAAAATAAAAATCAAGAAAATACATTAAATAAAATTAAGAATACAAAATACATAGGTAAATACCTATAAGGATACCTACATAAACCTATACCTATTTATTTAAAAATGTAAATAAACTCCTAAAAATTAAATAAAAATACCTTTATACTCACAAAATAAATTATAATTTATAAAATAAGCCAATAAAATAATAAAAGAAAATAAACAAATTAAAAATAAAATACACAAAATACATGTAAATACATACATATACACATTATTAAATAAAAACCATAATAAAACACTTCGAAAAATTCAATAAAAATCACAATAATACTACATGAAAAAATACACATTTTTTATGTTTTAAGAAAATTTTGATAAAATCATTTACTATTGTAAATAAATCAATTTCAACTCAAATTCCCTGTTTTGTCTTCTAGCGGATGACTTGGACCAATCCCAGGCCGTCAACAGTTGACCGCTCGGTCAACTACTTCCCACCGCGCCCGATGTGACGCAGCCTCTCTCTTCGCCCGTTTTCTCCCATTTTTTCCGGGCACACCATCCATCAATCGAAGATGCCTTCCTTCACAAGAATTACTCCCCTAATCATCCATGATGCCCGCCAAAATCTTAGATCAATTAGATACTCATGGATCAGCCAATAATCGCCGGTCAATACGGCTACTCGCCAATGTCTATAAATAAGTAGCTCCGCCTCCTTCCTCGAATTTGGCCACTTTTCATCCGACCTTAGGCCTTGATTCCATTCCTGGGACATTCCTCGTGACAGGGGAGTGTGCTGGCGTCTCGAATCGGCCGGAGGGGAGAAGGTTTTGTCGCGGCGGAGCTCCGGCGTCCGCCCTGCTCCTGGAGGCCCCAGGTAGAGCTGTCATTTCTATGCCTTTTTAGTTAGTTTTTAATGTTAGTTTTTCATTCCAGTAGTTAGATTAGTTGTTAGTTAATTCCTTAGCGTAAAAATCCAAATTCGAAGTTCGCCGGAGCTCAGCTCCGCGACTTCTCCACAGTTGTCTTGCCTGTCTCCGACCGCCTCGTTCATCCCATTTCAAACCTCAACGCTTTCTCCATCGAACGCACCCCCATTTGTTCAACCCAGGACCCTTGGTCTTGGCGAACCCGGGGCTCCACCTACCGTCATTCGCCGGAGTCCCTCCGCCCCTCCATTTTGCATCGCAGCTTCAAAAACCCCGGGTCAAGGAGGTAGCTCTCTCGCCCCCGGTTCTTCCTATGCAGGTACAACGAAGGATAGAGCCCATCTAGGCTCGAATCGACACAGGAAGAGGTTCCTGGGGGGTCCCTTCTTCACCGACCTCGACCGAACGACTAGGACCTCCAGGAGCCATGGCAACACCATCAGTAGACGCGGAAGCTTCCCAGCTACGTCCAGGGTGCTTCAGATGCGCGGGAGATGCCCGGAGGAGCCCGAGCTGCTCGATCGAAGCTCGCCGGGGCGAGCTTCTTCCCCGAGTCTTCCCAGTCACCTCCTGTACCGTTGGATCGGGAGGCGAGGCCCAGATTGAAGGACAACCGTCCGATGAAGACACGTGGTGCACCGTCGGATCAGCTCAGATCGTCTAATCCAAGCCCTTCATCGACGAACCGGTATCCGCCGCACATGGGACCACGTGGATATGTGGCGCATCCAGTGTCGCAGGTTGAAGCGCCTTCAGGGGGTAATTTCACATCTAGCCCCCCCCCCCCCCCCCCCCCGTTTTTTGTATTTATAGTTTAATACTAGAAATAAAAGGTTAAGTTGTAAATAACTTGTAAAATTTGCAGAACACCCCCTGATATTTGTGTATTTACTTTTTAGTCCTCCGCGCCTCACGTGCAGCAACCACGTGAGGCGCGTGAAAATTGCACTTAAACCCTGTCGTATTTTTGTAATTGTAAAGTGGTCCTGAAAATAAAAGTTAATGTTCATTTTTATTGTAATTTTTGCATGTATGCCCTCTGTCAGTTATTTTATTTGCAAAATACACCTGCCAGGCCATTTATTTTTGAATGCTCTGTCTATTTATTTTGAGCTTCATATTTCTTCGAAAAAATTTGTGCAAAAATAGACATAAGCTCCTGTTTAGTTGTTCTTTCTTGCTATATTTTTATTTTTTAATTTTGTTGCAATTTTTGCACTTATTAAAAATCAAAAATATGCTTTTTATTTATTGTCTAGCTTATAAAATACCAAAAAAAATAATAAAAACCCCTCGAAAATCCCAAAAAAATTAGCTATGATGTATTTTGACCTATTTCAGTGTCAGTCCCAAATCCCTAAAAATCTCAAAAAGAAAACCTTAAAAATTCAAAAACACCCACAACTTCAAAAATATATAAAATCAAAGAAAAATCAAAAAAATAGGAACTCAGTCCCTATTTATGCTATATTTTATTATCTTTATTAAAAAGAGTGTGGAAATTTTTGAGGCTGATAGCTATTTTTAATGCTATTTTTCTTACAGCCAGGCCCTATTCCACTGTTTGCTCTTATTTTGCTATTTAAAAATACTAAAATGTTTGGAAAAATGCCTAAAAATCACAAAAACAGTAAAAATCATGAAAACCCCAAAAAGTCTTTCTTCCTGAATTTTTGACTATTTTTGAGTATTTTTATAAACATTATAGTACCTCTTTATGTATATGTATGTATTGCCAAAAGAAAAAAAAGAAATATATATATATATATAATTACTATATATATATATTATACATCTATTTATTACCCTAATATATATATATATATATAATATAATATCTATGCTTATATATACCTACATATATATATATTTGATGGTATTACAAGCTATAGACTAACCCTCTACGGGTATACATATATTTATATATTTATATTTTATATGTATATATATATATCTATTATCTAATTATATTATTATAAAAAAATATATAAAAAAAATATAATAAATAAAAAAATAAAAAAATTCTAAAAATAAAAAACCCACTTCACACAAGGATGACTCTGAGATACATGTAGGCTATGGTATTTTGTATTGCTCTTTGTGGTTCGACCTCTACATGCTTGTCACTGTGCATTTATGGTAGAGTAAATAAAGATTAATTCACATTTCTTTTTGGATTTAATTGATACATTCTTTCATTGTGGGTTAATTGCTGATTAACACCGGTCTTCTATGAGTGGTTGCCTCAGCGACAACACTTTTATATTATTCATGGTGACCCTCGTGGAAAACCTCTGTTATCAATGGTACATAACCTAATTGTACTAAGGGACCTATTATGAAATTTTGTTATTATTCATTTTAGATCAGGGAATTATAATTACAATAACAATTATTGTATAATGGCTCTCCATGGGCTTGCATGTCCAACAATTACTAGAATCAGTATCATTCCTCCCCTCAACTTAACTATCAGTAGTTCCCTCTTTTTCCAAATCAGGGTCACTGACCTCAGCACCCACAACAGTACTAAGGGTGTTACCATGATTCCTGCACTCGACTTCCTTGCACAGTTGGCGAAAAGTTTGACTGAAATGAGCCAGATGTTGGATGACCTCACAACATCAAAGACAATTATCCCATCTCAGGTGGAGGCAAATACAAATATTTCTGATACAAGGAGTAGGTAGATTGCAATGTCCAATCCCCAACCAAGTCAGGTGTGAATGATCCATTTAGGTTATCTAACTCTATGACTCTCAGGAGCAGTAGGACACTACAGCTGTCTACCACCGCGACGAGCAAGAATAAAGCTTGACAGAGCAGGTCTTCATCAGTTGTACTAGCATCGAGTTCAGGAGGAGAAAGGAAAGAGGAACATGTAGCACCGACATCAGAAAAATTACAAAAAATGAAGAAAAAATCCACTTTAAGCAATAAAAGCCAAGGCAATGCCGATGCAAGAAAGAGACGCCATCACCAGTAGCGGATCAAATACAAGCTGGTGATGCTAATGTTCCATTTATTACCTTTTCTAGTAGAGCAAATGATTGTACCCCTTTTGATCATTTGCATGTAAATAATAATTCACAAGAACAGTTTTTGAATGATGTAAATATTCCATTTTCGAACATAATGAAAAACAACAAAAATAGAAAATTATATGTTTTTGTCTAATCCAGGTGTGATTGAAATTCTGCATAATATTATTCTATAAATGCCACTTCTAAAAGCCATGGAATACATGCTAATAGTGAAGAAAGATCTGAAATAGGCATGTACTTCGAAGTGTCAACCCCACAAAAACTGACGTAGACATGTTAAAAAACATACCCTTACCATGGCTATTGTGAGCGCTATGAGCAACCTTCTCTCCAGGAAGAAGGACAAGGGAGCACCTCTTATCAAATGCATGCCCTTCAACAAAGAGTTCAAATGAACACTTCTTGACAGTTGGCCATCTATCAATCTTGTGCCTACCTCACTGCTCAATGAATATGGGTTAGGACCGTTGAAGCTAATTAGAACGATTCTGTAGTTTGTGAATACTTCAGTTAAGAGACCAAAGTGTGTGCTTTAGTATGTCATTGTCGCAATCCAAGAGATGTAGTTCCCAGTGGACTTCATTGTCCTAGATATGGACATCTCAGTCCCCCTACTCCAAAACTCAATCATTTTAGGATGAACGTTCCTTCGAACAGCCGAGGCAGTAGTGGATTATGGCATTGATGCAATCACCTTTTGCTCAATCATCGACAAGGTTTAGGTGGAGATGTTCTAAGTACTGAAACCAACCAATTTTGTGTTAGAAAAGAGTGTTCCCAAGCCAAATGCAACATATAAATGTGACTTTTTGGCAGAAATCAGAAACACTGTATTATTTCTGAAGGGTGATAAAACATAGGAATTCCTCTCCAATGAGGAGTACCTGGAAAGCACAGTCTAAGTCCATGTGTTCCTTGATGATTAATGGCCTGTTGATGTGCTACCTGAGCTAACTGAAACACTTCCATTTCCATCGGAGAAAGAAGAATTCATATTCAATCTTTTTGATAATGAACTCAAAGCCGAATGTCACTATGGTGGGCAATCTCCAGTTGAATGATCCTCCACTCAGTACAATTGCAGAGGTAACCACAAAGTTCATTCTGACACCTCCAGAGCTGAAGCAATTACCGTCAACGTTGAAGTATGCCTTCCTTATAGGTGATCTGGATATGTTTTCAATCATCATTAATGCACAACTGATCAAGGACAAAAAATCTCGTCTTCTCACGGTTCTAGATTGAAACCACAAGGTCATATGCTAGAAAATATCAGATCTTGATGGGATTAACCCCTCATTGTGCTCACACCACATCTATTTGGAAGAGAACAATAAACCCTCCCATGAATTTCAACATTGTCTAAACCCTAACCTTCAGGAGGTTGTGATGAATGAGAACAATGATTGGTGTGATGCATGTTTCATATATCCCATCTCAGATTCTAAGTGGGTGAGTTCGTTACACGTGGTTCCTAAGAAATCGAGAATCACAATTGTGATGAAAGAAAACATAAAGGAGATTCTGAACAGAGTACCAACAACCTGGCACGTCTGTGTGGGATACAAACGCTTGAATCTTGCCACTAAGAAGGATCATTTTCCTCTTCCTTTAATCGACTATATAATCAAAAGGCTAATCATGAAGGAATATTTCTATTGATTGGTGGCTACTCGGGATATAATCATGTTGCAATTGCATTCAAAGATCAAGAGAAGACCACATTCAGCTGTCCATTTGGGACATATGCATTCAGACGAATGTCCTTTAGGCTGTGTAATGGCCCCATTACATTTCATCAATGTATGATAGCAGTGTTTGCATATATAGTTGGTAGTTTCCTCAGTCTTCATGGCTGATTTATCAGTCTATGGAGATAGTTTTGGTCAATTCCTGAATTATTTAGATCAAATTCTTCGATGTTTCATGATGACTGAGGGGATAGTGCTAGGTCACGCCATCTCCAAGCAAGGCATGGAGGTCGACTCGGCCAAGGTGGAGGTCATTTCAAAGCTCGAGCCACCTACCTCACTAAAGCAAGTCAGGTCATTCCTAGATCATGTGGACTTTTATAGAAGATTCACTAAAGATTTCATCAAGATTACCTTACTTTTGGTAGAGCTTCTAGGCAAGCAAACCAAATCCATTATAGATGACAAAGTGCTCCAAGGCTTTAACTAGCTAAAAGAGACTATCACCCAAGCTCCTTTCCTGCAACCACCAGATTGGTCTCAACCCTTCGAGATCAGGATAGATGCATCTGATTATTTGTTGGTATTTTTTTGGGACAATGACAGGATGAACTACCATTTGCGATTCATTACGCTAGCAGGACACTAGATGATGCACATAAGAACTATACTATCTTATAGAAAGAGTTGCTAGCTGTAGTGTTTGTATAGGAGAAATTCATGTCACACTTGTTCGGGTCAAAAGTCATTTTTGTATAATGGTGATACACAGATCTGTCTATCGGTCAAAAAAGAGTCGGTTGTAGCAACCATTGAATCAGATTAGATATATCAAACGAAATCCACTAACTCAGGAGAGAGAAGAAAAAGATAGAGAAAATGAATTGTTCTCTCCTAAATTGGTGTTCACTAAATTTTGTATACAGGCAAGTGTTCCTAGGTCGAACTCACGGAGGTAGAAAATCACACTCAGATTTTTCGAGTGAATAAATTATTTTTGTAATTTTTTTTATATCTTTTCTTCTTCTATGAGAAAACTCTTTTTGGTTGATTTTATTTTTATCTTTTTTATTTACTTTTTATTTTTCATTTTCCATTTTTCATTTATTTTTTCAAATTGATAGTTTTCCAACAATTTATCTACAATATAATCTATAAAGATAATAGAGAGTAATGTGATACTATATAGTAGATGAATCGCTCGAGAAGTGGGCACAAGAAATAACACAAAAAGATACCAAGATAGATTGAAGAATGAAGAATAA
Organism: Ottelia alismoides; assembly: GCA_037367405.1. NCBI lineage: Eukaryota > Viridiplantae > Streptophyta > Magnoliopsida > Alismatales > Hydrocharitaceae > Ottelia > Ottelia alismoides. Next base: position 357,521 of record JAZKJV010001809.1, on the reverse strand, counting down.
AATCACAATAGAAATGCAATGAAATTCCTCGAAATTCGATGAAAACTAAAATACAGAAAATTAATATGCAAAGAATAATGTCTAAAGGTATCCACAATAGTCCAAAGTTCAATGTAGAATATGTAAAAAAGAACAATAAAAGAACATGTCCTTTTTATTAGGTCCCTAGTGAGGGACCTAATTGCAAGAAAGATTATGGAATTCATACATTTAGTCCCCATGCGAGGACCTAAATGTAATTATGAAAATCTCAAAAGGTAAGATATAAATCTAGATTTCTATGAGGGCCTCTAAGCAATTCTTCCACTGATTCATTCTTGGTTTGGCGGATCTGATACAGACTGTTCACACATGGCAGCATCCCGTGCGCCTTCTATTCTAGTGCGTTCTTCCATAATTTGGCACGGGTGATGGCAGCGATCAGTCCTCCTTTGTTCTTCATCAGCTAGGCACCACTACGGTGATGGTTCTCCATCAGGGCCAGGAGGGGGTCGCCTACCTCCTCCAAGCTCATCTACGATAGGAGATGCTGAAGAATGCGATGGCAAAGGCAGAAGAAAGGTCAGCTAGGGTTTGGACAGCTCAGCAAGAATGAAACTCTTATTGATCACTGACAAAGTTCAAATGGAATCCATATGATGGATGATTGCTCCCGAAGAAGATGACGACCTATAATTGAAGTATTTGATGCTCGATTCATAAGGAATTGGCCCAAGTTTAGGATAGACTTGCAGCTCAAATATAGTTCTATAAAAGATATATTCAGATGTAAAATAGGTTGATTTTAGATGAAATTGAGATCTAATTTGGACTGAGAATCACGTTGATGATTATGAGTAGTGAGTGGAGCGATTAAAACGACTAATTTGGATCGATAAATTCAAAGAATAAATGAAGGTTCACCTAGGAGAACAAGGTATCAGACCCTATGTTCTTGCTTGACGGCCGGTGTTGCCGGGGTTGTATGCGGTGTTGAAGCAGTGATTTAAGGTGTGCAATCACCTTGGAACCTCCTCCGACAATCCTTCCTTCGCACGTGTTGGCGACGAGGCCTTGTCACAACTAGAGGTGGTGGCACGCGGTAGTGGAAGAGGAGTGGTCGGGCAGTCTGTTCTTGTTGTTGGAGAGTTAGTTTGTGATGATGGATCTTTAGGTGATTATATAGACTAATTGTTGAAGATTGGAGACTAATCCGATGGTGGGGAGTAAGAGGGTTGTTAGGAGTAAATGATAGATGGGTTAGATCTTGTTTAGGTGGTGAGACGTGATAAAAATGGTTGAAGAAAGGCCCATATGCTCCAACAGATTCTTAAAGAAGAAGGCCTCAAGTGTCAGCACCTCATTGGACATAATAATAAATTATCTTTTTAAATTAGCAGATAAATAATAAATAGACATATTTAGATTAAGTATAAAAAATGTATATAAATAATTTAACTAAATTATTGTTTAATTTATTTTTATAAATAACATATATTTTATAAAATATAAGTATACTATTAATAATTACATATTTAGTATACTTAATAAATAAGCTTTGTATTTTTAATTCAATAATTTAATGAATAATAGGTGTATGAATTTTTTTATATTTTAGTAAATTAATTTACATATATAGATAAATACATGTATATCGTACACAGTTTAGTTTGTTCTATAAATTGGGGGTTTTAAATTATTTAAAATATTAAATAAGGGCTTAAATATCTGAAATAATTTATCATTAAAATACATGATCATGAAATTAATTAAAAATTATAAAATCAATGGTACAACAAATATTATGTTCTGAATAAAAATAATAACCCAGAAACCCAGTTGTCATCATGCCCAAAACTTACTTTTAACAAACAGACTTTGATTTTTACTTTATTAATTAGATAATATTATTTTATGTGAATACAGTGAAATTGATGTTCGTATGAAGAAATTACGAGGTTCGGAAAAATTGACAATTTGAAACTTGGATATCTTGGCATATATGCATGTTGGTATTTTTATGATTTTTATATTTCTAGCATTTTTAGAAATACATAGAAGAAGAGTTTGGTGAAAATTATGAATAAATGAATTAATAAAAACAATGAAGTTTTGATAAATAATGAATAAATATGGAATAATGTTCTATGTGCATAATTGAATCTTTTTATGGTTTTCTACCTTATCTCCCCCTACTTTCTTGTTTGTCGACCAATTCATGTTGACTTCATCTCAAGGGTTAGGTTATATAAATATATCCTTCAGGTATATATATATTTTAAAGTCATATTGTACATATATACATATTTACAGTCTGCCTTCTTTTTAATTTCTTTCTTTTTATTCATTTATTTATTTACATGTTTTTATGCAAAAAATTACATTTTTATGAATAAATGATATTTTGATATGAAATGATGTTTAATGCATGTTTACATGTATTTGTTAAGGGTTTTAAGACGAAATGCACAAGAAAAGTTAATGAATGATGTCAACTCGCTTTACATAAACTTTGCTAGTCCCTTAGCAACCACTTATTTGAAAATTACAGAAAAAAGAAAGAAAGTTAGAATGAATTTGTTTTCCTATAACAATTCAAGAGAACAGACAAAGGATAGAGCTTAATCGTGCTTTAAAAAAACATTTTGTCAGAGCCTTAACTAGGATTAGGAATTTAATCTCAACAATCCTCAAGTTCCACAAATCCTAATTCAGGTTGACCTCATTAACTAGCTCAGATCGGCTTATTAATATCGCTAACTCTATCAACCTTGAATTCAATTTGTACGGTGAGTGAATTGTGTTAGCTTTTTTCCTTAAAGAATCAAAGAAACTGCCGATCCCAATAATATAGTCCCATTGGTTCCTCATCCAGCTACTCTTTCCTCGAGGAGGGGGGTATTTCCTTCTAAGGTCAGGTCGTGTTGTGTCCACAATCGAATAGAGAGAGAATGTAGAAGAATGAGAAAAGAATTGGAGTATGACTAGTGTAGTCACTTCTTCTCGTGAAGCCCAACTGGTGTAGCTAAGTCTCCAATAAGATGTGCATGCTTTTTGGAAGCTTGGACCATTGTGGTCATATTTGTATTTGGTTGTTTGCTTCTTTTTGGTAGACTTTGTAATGTTGCTTACAGTGCATCTATCTCTTATGCCCTGACGGATATAGCATCTTTTCATTCCATCCATTTTATAGGGTCTTGGAAAAATTGTGCCAGCAGATCCTTCCCTTATCTGAAGCTTTCTTTCAATCCCACAACTCCCGTCTTTAGAAGTGCACACCACTAGACAAGGATGAAAGTCCACCACTAAAATGAATTTCCACTTACAACCCCATGGAAGTCGAGCTAAGTGCAAAGTGCATATGTCCAAAATTGTTCATTGATGAAGAGTTCGACGGATGACACCTAGTGTTCTACTTAGGCAAGTTTAAGTTGAATTCACAAACATGGTCTCATTGAACCAAACGATTTAAGTCAAAAATCTGAAGAGTCTAATTTCCAGTTCTTAACTAGGCTCCTTACAATGAAAGTCAAAGGTCATAATCAAGCTCCATCCTTTAGACTATTCCCAATCTTTAGCTTGAGAAATCGAACTTATTCTACAAATGCTAATGCAAATTCAACCTAGTTTTTGTGAAGTACATTTTTCTAACCTTTACTCATTTTTTACGGGTTTTAAAGATATTGCGATTTTTTATGAATTTTAGGACTTTGTATTTTTTGGAATTTTTAGTTTTTATAAATAAACATATTTACAAGAATTTTATAAGATTGTATAGAAATATTTTATTTGGATTAAATAACTAATGTATTTTACATGTTTTATATACAAATATTTTAAATATTAAGTTATTTACACATAATTTATAACTAGAATTTTATATAAGTATTATACATATTAAATACTTATTTTAAATTCAAATCTTAAATTAATAATGTTAAATAAACATTTTATAAATAATTACTTATATGCAAGAGTTTTATAAATAAATAACTTTTAAATAAAAGTTAACCCCTGCCCACTTTTTATGGACTTTATAGATATAGAAAATATATACATGTACGAGTTATGTATGAAAGTATATAAAGAGAATACACACACACAGAGAGAGAGAGAGAGAGAGAGACCCTATACTTAGCTTCTGCTATGTCCTCATAGCATGAAAAGAGAAAAAGGAGGACATGCTAAATGAAAATGGGTGAAAAAGAATAGAAGAATAGAAGTCGGCCTCCCTCCATACTTACAATCTGTTCATCATATGTATAATGGACGAAAAAAATAAGGTGACTGAGGGAAAGGAATATACGAACAAAGGAATGAAAGAAAAAGAATAAACAAATTCAATGAAATCACTCGTTCCCCCCATACTTATGATCAGGCATCCTAAGTATATAAAAGAATGTGGCCAAAAATTAGGGACCGTTGATCAATGGAAAAGAAAAGAAAATCAAAAGAAATCTAAAAAGAACAAAATCGAAAATGCTAATCAACGGACAATCGGTCCCCCCATACTTAGGATCCTATATCCTAAATATAAAGATGAGAAGAAAAGGGGATGCTTGGGAACTAAGAAGAATATACAAGTGATGGTGTACTCCAAAGACTGAATGGCTCATAGATTTCCATACAGGACAAAATGAAGTCGAAGAGTAGTCCTGAGTCTTGTACAATGAAGATCACCTCAGCCTGGATCATACGGAGTCAACTGTTGTGCAAGTGTATACCAATCCCTAGTTGTCCAAGTAGAGCTGCCTCTATAAGTGAATGTTGTACATGGCATAGATCTCTCTACTGTAATATCTGTCTCTGGAGTCAGACTACATAAGGTGTCTATACATGTGCCCATCACACCATTTTACTCTCTCTGTTGAATAGATCATATGATATCTGAAATGTAATCAAATGAATCTCATGCTGGAATATGTGTACTCTCAATCTGTGGAACTGAGATGTCTGGTGTAACAGACTACTCTTCTAGTCTTGATGTGATCTCTATATCTGCATGTGAGCAGTCTTCTGAAGAACTGGGTATCATATGATATACCCTATCCTCATGTAAGATATCCTGGGTATCAAAATAAACACCATCAAGATCAAGAGAAAGTGTCCCATCTATGTGCTGACAATTATCTACAAGACTGATGTCCTCTTAAGTGAATGACAATATTGATCTATGACTACTACATGCTCTTGCCATATTAATTTGTACCTCTCCACTGTCTATGCGAAATGATACACTCTGAAAATCATAATCAAAGAGGGCCTTCACAATCTACAAGAAAGGCCTCCTGAGATTGATTGGAGCAAGGTGTATCTGTGTAGGGCACGCCATATCTAGGATAGTAAAGTCCACTAGAAACTACGAGCCATGTACGATCACGATAACGTTCCTCAACACGCGTCTAGGTCTCTTCACTAATCAATCAGCAAACTGAAGTAAAGACGGTAATAAATTAATCGAGGATCCATTATCTAAGAGTATATGATCGAATGAGGCATCTGAAATCTGGCATATGACATAGTGATCACATGAATATCTCTTTTTCTTGAGTATCTTGTTCTGAATATCACATGAAGTTGGATTCATCAATTCATGCTTCTCAACTCCCGATTTCCTTTTCCTACGTGTAGTACATTTGTTCCTCAACTACTGCTTGAGCGTAGGAAACTGATCCAAGGAATCATGTAATGGAATCTTCAAAAAGATGTGATCTTTCAATAATCATTCTATTTATGGAGTTACAGCATTCTTTTTGGAGTTCTTTCCTTTTCCATACAAAATCCGCGAGAAAAGGAACAATCTCATGAACAACAAAATTCTTTACTTTTTATTCAAATCACAAAAGGAATCATCATGTACATTGGGAGTCTCAGAAGTATGTACAAAACTCTTGAATACATGAAAAGAAGTAGAATCATCGGGAGTATCTGTATGGCAAGACATGGTATCATCAACTGAGTCACATGAGTCCATATCAATAGTCTCTGCATTGCTCCCCTGAATATCATCATCGTGGACATCATGCTGGTCCTAATCATGGCGGTCCTCCTCCTCAGCATCAAAATGTAAATCAACATCATCATGGATCGGCTCTCACTCCTCATCATGTGCCCTTTCCTCCTCTAGATCAAGTGGTAATGGATGTCCACCGCTCCTGAGACGAATGAAGTTAGATAAAAAATCAGAAAAACTGACCTTACCTATAGTAGCATCCACTTTATCTATGTGTCGCTTGTTATTATTTGGATTCATTTGAGGTTGTATTGTGATAGTGGTCTTGGATGCGATTAACTTATCCAGACGATGGTTTACCCACTCCATCTCAGTCCTGTGTGCTGTTTGAAGCATGCTCAACATATCATGATCTAATTAAATGCTAGGGACAGTGTAGATATCTCTATCTCAGTGAGTTATCCCTGGTTGTCTACTCTCTCTTACCTAGGAGTGTGTTGTTGTTGTGGTGTATAAGGCTGAGGAGAACTCTTAGATGCAAAAGTAGATTGTTGCTGCTGGTAATGATATGAAGGTGGATGTGTAACATAAGACTTACAAGAATGTGGTCTCTGATGTGCATGATAGTGAGACTACTTATGTGTGTAATACTATCAATGCTGAAAATGTGGATATTGATGTCCATGATATGGATGAATATGTTTCTACTGGTGTACGCTTTGAGGTGTATACTGATACTAAATAGGAGCGTACCAGCTCGCAATCTGACTCAGGTTGGCATTGAACGAATCCTCAAGCAAATATAGATGTGGAGGCTTAGTGGGATGTACCGGCTCGCTCTTAATATACTTAATTAGATGGGTGGTAGGAACGAGTAAATATCTCTATACAAGCTGAGAAGTAGAAGAAGGACGTGATTGCTGGTACTAAAGTTGTAATTCGTCATCTTCTTTGTCAGATCACACAACTGATGTGGAAGTGATGAGAGTTTCTCCAACTCTCGTAGTGGCTTCAAATCTTGAACTTGCTTCTAAATCACATCGACTAGTGTAAGCTTCTCACGAATATCCCATGTCAGATCTTGAATCAGAATCTGAAAAATGTGCCACCTTATGAAGACCTCATTGATGTCGTGGATGTGGACCCTTCTGGAATGCCCGAGTAGAGTAACAACACATGAATTCTCGGCCATCCACTCAAAAATTTACCAAATAGACTTGACATCCCTATTCAGATATCTATTGCCGCATGTGTTTCTCACTAGGCCCTAAACATTCGACTGGAGTCCTCCAAAATAATTGTGAACAAGCACCTTCAAAGATTTCTCGTGTTGAGGGCATCTCTCTGTCAAATCCTTGAGTCATTCCCATGCCTCATGGAACAACTCATGTGGAAGCTGTGTAAAGTTGGAGATCTGATTACTCATCATATTTGTTCGTCCCAGAGGACAATATTTACATAAAAAAGTGGACTTTAGATCGTACCATGCAGAAATCTCCCCCCCTAAATGATTCAAAAAGTAAAACGCCTTATATAAGGTGAAGGGGAAGGCCTTGAGGCGTATAGCCTTTTGTGTAACGCATGGATAACTCGTTGTTCCACATATCATCTCAAACTACTGTAAAAATGTGAATGACTCCTCTGAAGTGTTCCCAAAGAACTTGAGAAGCAATGATATAAAGGACGGTCTTAACGCATATGACCCTTGATTCAATGGTATCCGAATCCAATGGTTTAGCATCCTAGCTACATGGTCATACTCATCTCTCAAAGTAGCAGAAACCACGATAGCTGGTGGTGGGTTCCTGATTTGACCGAAATTAGGTGGTCTTAAGTTCAACACAAAGCGTGAACTCAGTCGGTGTATTGACCACTCTAAATCTGGACTAAAATCAACAATTAACCCACAATAAAGATCAATAAATTAGAACTAATGTGGAGTTAAAATTTATTTTTCACTCTGCACAAATGGTGTATAGTGTCAAGTATGCAGAGAGTTCGAACTCAGGGAGCAAACAGGGTAATTCACAAAAGTGTGCACAAGTGAGTGTGTATGTGTCAAGTGTTTACACTAAGCAAGAAAGCAAATAAATGTTTGTGGGTTTTTAATTTTTAGTTTTTTTTAATTTTTATATTTTTGTATTTTGATTTTTATTTTCTGATTTTTATAGTTTTATATTTTATATTTTTTTTAATTAATTTTCAATATTGGAATTTAAAGACAAGGTAATAAAAGGAAAGATAAACTATTTATAAAAATAAGTAAAAATAGCCAAAAATTCAGAAATAAAATGTTTTTAATATTTTTATGATTTTTTACTGTTTTTATGATTTTTGGGGATTTTTCAAGGTGTTTTTAATATTTTTAAAGACTGAAATAAGGCAAAACAGTGCAAATAGTGCTGGCTGTGAATAAAATGGGAATTAAAATTATCAAACAGCAACCAAAATTTTTCACACTATTTTTCAAATAAAAAGAACAAAATGAGGAACAAACAGAACCTGAGTTTGTATTTTTTAGAGTTTTCCTTGATTTTATATATTTTTTTGAAGTTTTTGAGTGTTTTTAAATTTTTAATGTTTTTCTTTTGAGATTTTTAATGATTTTATTAGACACTAGGTAATTTTTTTGTAATTTTTCGAAGTGTTTTAATATTTTTTTGGCATTTTCTAAACTAGACAGTGCATAAAAAGCAAGTTTTTGATTTTTAATAAATATAAAAATAAAAGAAAATCAACAACTAAAATTAGAGCGTCAAGATACAAGTATCCAAAAGCTTAAGTTCAAAATTTGAGAATTTTTGGAGTCAAAATGATGCCTGAATTACTTATATCAAGCAATTAAAGATTTAAAGGTCTAGCAAGGGCATACATGCAATTAGACCAAATCCCAGGGGCATATATAAAATTCCCACGCAAAAATTTGAACTGCATACAATATTTTCTGGACTAAATGTTAATAACAAAACCCGCAAGGGCTTCCTCGCAAAATCTCCCAGATGCACGTGCGTGCACGCGCGCCTGGCAGGGGCTTTTATGTAAATAGAGAAACTTCCAGGGCTCGCATGCAATCTTCCCACGAAAATATATACTGAAGAAAATATCTTTCGGGTCGAAAATTAAATTACAAAACCTGTAGGGCCTTCGTGCAAAATACCCAAGGCGCGCGTGCTAAGCACGTGCGCCTGGGAGGGGTGTATGTCTAATTAATGAAAACTGAAGGGCTCGAATGCAAAATTCCAAGAAATATAACGTCTGCAGATGAAAGTTTCAGGTTCTAGTATAAAATACAAAAATGGTTGGGGTTTACTCGCAAAATACCCAAGCCTTCGGCGCATCCGACGGTCTGGGCTTCTCACTAATCCACGTATCAGCTGCAAAACGCCCCATACCGCTTCACGATGTATGGCTCGGATTAGAAGGTCGTCGCGAGATGGACGGCTGTGGTCTCTTCAGATCGGATGGCTGCTGAAGCGCGGGAAGAACAAAAGTGAATCCGACGGTCTGGACCAGGCGTGGACGAACGGCTGAAGAACTCGCCGGGAACGAGTTTGGGCTAGACGAAGCTCCGATCTCCGACACCTCTCTTCCCCTTGAACAGCTCGAACAAGCTCCTGGGAGTTACCCCTACCCCACGGCGGAGCCAAAATGGGCGGTGGAGCTCCGGAGCGCCGCCGCGCGGCCAGGGGTTGACGGTGGTTCCAGGCTGCTAGTCCAGCTTCAAAAATTGACCCTCAGGTGGGGTTCCTGGCTCCTGGAATCCTGCAAAAGAAGGTGAGATGGTCGGGGGTAAATTGCCCCGACCCAGCGGAATGGTGAGAACAAGGTGGAGGTGGAGTTCTTGAGCTACGGTGGAGGTGGCCGGAGTTGCTCCGGCCGAACGTCGATTAAGCGAATCGACGAGAGGATGAACCAGATAAATAAGGGGAAATGAAGCGGGGATAGTAAGGCATGAAATGACAGCGGAAAAGACTAAGGTAAACACAGCCTCAAGCCCAGGTCAGGCGAGGGAAAGGTTACCTCGACGGCGGTCGCCGGAGGTTGGAGGGGCGCCCGGACCTTGCCCAACTCGTCTCCGATGATACGAGCGAAGTGCTGTCACCACCAGCTCGTCAATGGCCCAGGGAGATGGAGGCGGTAGGTCACAAATGGGGTCCAACTTTCAAATTAGGTCAAGGATTAGTTTTTAAGGAGTTGACGAAGGAGGCCCCTTGATCGAGGTGCAGCGCCTCGGTCAGTGATTCGAAGCCCAAGATTTACCTTGGGCGTGAATCACGAATGTCCGAGGAGCAAAATCGCTGAAGAAGCCATCACGAAAAAATGCAAGGGCCGACCTAGAGAAATGGGTAAAAAGAGACAAAAGCTCACTGCTGACATGCTACAGGGGAGGTCAGACAGTTGACCGGAGGTCAACTGTCAGACCAACCTGGTTGGAAAAACCCTTGTAAAATCAATAAAAAATAACAAATGATATTATTTTAATTAGGTTACAAAATAAAAAGTTTTTCTAATTTTATAAATTATTTTATTCCGATTTTTAATTAATTTTTTGAGATATATTTTTACAAGTTGCTATTATACCCCTATATAGGTATATTATCTATATGTATTATATTCTTTTATTTATATTCTGTACATTTGATTTTATTATTTTTATTTCTTATTTTAAAAATTTATAAAATACTTTTATATACATAAATATATTTTTATTTTATTTTTCTGATATGTTTTGTATATTTAATAAAATACAAGTATGTTTTGTATAGGTATATATATAGGTAATGTATCTATGTATCTTATTATTCAAGTACTTATTTTGTATTTTCTTTGCATGTTTATTCCAATTTTAATGCACATAATTATTACAAGTAATATTTACAACATTATAAAAATATAAAATTATAAAAATAATCAATAGATAATAAATTGAATATTTTAATATGTACACTTATACAATGTGGGTCCAAAACTCAACTTTCAAACCGTAGCTCCGCCAAATGCGAAACCACCACCATTGGATAGATTATTTTCTTCTATATACAGTTAAAGGTGAGTTTGCTACATTTGGAGTTGTCAGTTGTGAGATACGGGTCTGGGAAGTTGGGATTCTGGATTCTTATTCAGATCATAACTTTTTTATCTGTGTATTTTTTTTCTGTGAAATCAATTTTGTATTTTTCTTTATTAAATTATCTACAACTTTCATGTACAAAGTTTTCTTCTTTGATGTATAAAAAGTGGAACCAAAAATAGGTCCCAAAATGAATAAAGAATGCATGAATAAATATAGATATTTTATCTGTATTCTTGACCTTATCTCCCCCTACTTTATTCCTGGTCGACCTATTCATCAAGATGTCTAGGTCTCGGGGGTTTTGGGTCATAAAATATTTACAATATTTTATTCTTTTTCTTTTCTTTATTTATTCTATATATTTGGCCTTAATTACAATATTTTAGACACTATCTGAATGCACATGCATGGATGCTAATATGCTTTATTTAAGGGTATTTACAGGCATTTGCTAGGGTTTTTAGTGCCAAAATGATAGAATAAAGATGATAAAATGTGGATTCATCATCCCCCTATACTTTACCTTTGCTAGTCCCTAGCAAACACTTATGCAATAAGTGCAAAAAGAAAAGAAAGAAAAGAAAAAGAAGATCTTGGATTTAGTTTGGTTATTAAACTTGTCTTCACAAAATCAAAGTTTGGAGCTTAAGTCGGACCTTTGGAAATTTTAGTGCGGGCGGAACCTTAGTGAGAACCGTGTTTGAAATCCAACAATCCTTGAGAATCCCAAAACTCTATCCAAGTCTCCTCAATAGCCAAGTCAGAAATACTTCAACTCATACGCAAACTCTTACGACTATGAATCTGACTTGTACAGTGTAAGTGATGGTGGCTCTCCCCAACTAGAATGACAAAGAAACTGACTTCTCCAGTACGACAACCCAATGATTCCCCAATCCAATAACTCCATCCTCGAGGAGCGGGGTATTCCCTTCTAAGTCCAAGTGGCAACTAGCTCAAGAGGAGGGGGTGAAGAGAAGAATGGACGGTAGCCAGTGTAGCTACCTATCCCGTGATGCAAGACCAGTGTAGTCATGTCATCCTGCTGCAGGCTCACATATTTGACTTTGGAACTCAAGCTTGCTTATTGACTTTGTACATACTTGCAGGCTTTTTATTTTTGTACATGCCTGAACTTTTTTTTTTTGAATACTATATACAGCAGCATTTACATAAGGAGTTTTTCCTCTTGAGCCAGTAGACTATCCCTCTTTTGAAGCTTTATTGCAACCCACAACCTCCTGTCTTTAGACTTCTTAATCACTGGGCGGGTTGGGGTGCACTTCCCTCCCTAGAGGAGGACAAGTGTTTCCACTTGTGTGCGTCTCATACCGGCAAATCCAATCCCCTCACCCTTCCAACTGAGTTGAGCCATGTGAAAGGTGCAAGTGTCCAAGTTAGGTCATTATCAACAAGAGTCGTGCGTGTGCTCCGAAATACTCTACTTAGGCAGTCAAGAATCCATTGAACCAAGTCTCGTGATCCTCAAAGAATTAAGTCAACTAGACCTGAAGTACCTCAAACCAGTTCCTATAAGGTTCCTGTTATTAGGTAGATTATAAGGTCCAATCACGCTCCAATCTCCGGATTTTACTTCGACTTGTTCAACTATCAAACTTAATCCGAAAAATGCGAATGCTATGCAATGCAGTGCAGAAATTATTTTTGTGATGCACATTTTACGGATTTTGAACTTTTTATGGATTTTTGAAAAGATGATGATGATGCATATGCATTTTTTTTTCAAAAAGATTTTTCAAATGTTTTTGGATTTTAATTTTTGCAAATGTTTTTGGGAATTTTTGAAAACAAAAAGATTTTGGCTGAAAACAAGGCGAAAACTATGTACACAGGAATGCTTCTTCATATAAACAAGAAATGGATTTTAAGAATTTACAGGGTAAGTGGTCAATTTTATACACACATATATAAGATGGATTTTGGTGTGATGTGTATATTCCTCAAACTTATTTGAAAACAAATTACACACAATTTTTGAAAACTATAGTCCAAAATAGTTTTTACAAATATTTTTGCAAACATGTACACACATTTGAAATTATTTTGCAAAGGCTTTCAAAACAGTATGTATAGGTTTTTCAAAACATTTTTGCAACCATTTTTCAAACCATTTGCAAATCATTTTTCAAACATTTTGTTTCACATAAAGAAAATAAATTTTACAAACCACACAATTTCACACAGGTTGAAAACATGTAACAAAATATTTTCAAAATAGTTTTCAATAGATGTTCACAAAGATTTTCAAACTATTTTTCAAACATTTTGCAAAAAACATTTTCACCTGATTTATTAATCAGTAATTACAAAAAGAATTTGAGGAATAACCACATCTTTTTATTAAAGATTTTTAATGAATTTTAAAGAATTTTCAGCCATATTATTAAGAAAATATGAAAGTACGAGTTATGGCTAAAGTATATACGTAGTATATACGACCCCCCTATACTTAGCTTGAGCTATGTCCTCATAGATCGGAGAGAAAAGAGAAGACATAACTCGTACTAAGTATAGATAAGTCTAAATAAAGAATAAATGAATGAACCAATGAATGAGAAGTTGACCGTCCCCCCTATACTTAGGATCAAATAATCCTAAGTATAGCAGACTGTACACTACGCAGGGCGGGTCAAGGGGGGAATGAACAGATCGTACTCAGATTGTCTCCCCCTATACTTAGGGTAAAATATCCCTAAGTATAGACAAGAAGAGGAGACAATGGAGAGGATCGAAATGAAAATGAAAGATACTCGGGGTGCCAACCCCCCTATACTTAGGACAAAGTACGTCCTAAGTATGGAAAACTGTCTACAAGGGCGGCACCTTTTTGATAGATAAAGAAGATAGAAAAGGAAAAGAAGAAAAGAAGAAAAGAAGAAAATAAATCAACAGATGAAATTGTGATATGAACAGATGGATCTGTTCAGCGGAAGATGGAATTGATCACCATGTATGAGATACAGATGGTGAGAGTTAAAGGACACATCTCATACCAGAAGAATGGGGGCAACGTCAATGGTCGACGGATCATGATTAAGATATAATTTCAGGCGTTGACCATTGACGCGGAAGGTAGAGGAAGATGACGGTTCGGATATGTCGATGCTGCCATTGTCATGTACCTTCCTGACCACGTACGAACCTTTCCACTTGCTCTGCAACTTCCCTGGGAATAATTTCAGCCTGGAATCAAACAACCATACTCTCTGATCTGGCTCAAACTGTTTATGGCTGATATGCGAATCGTGCCATGTCTTCACTTTCTCTTTGTACTGTAGGCTGTTGGAAAAGGTTGGATCTCTCAGTTCTTCCAGGGCTGCCAATTCTGCTCTTCTTTGGTCTCCTATACTCTCCGGATCCAAAAGCAACTCAGTGACTGCCCAAAAAGATTTGTGCTTGATCTCCACTGGCAAATGGCATGGCTTGCCATAGACGAGACGAAAGGGAGACGTCCCCAATGGATTCTTGAAAGAAGTCCGATAAGCCCACAAGACCGAGTCCAAAAGTTGTGACCAATCCTTTCGGTCTGGGCGGACAACTTTCTGCAAGATTGTCTTTATCTCCCGATTCGATACTTCGGCAAGACCATTAGTCTGAGGGTAATAAGGAGTGGCAACCCGATGGTCAATGCCGAACTCGTCTGCAAGGGCCCTGACTTTGTCATTGATGAAGTGAGACCCCCCGTCTGAAATCAAGACTCTAGGTACCCCGAACCGTGAAATGATATTTTTCCTCAGGAATTTGCAAACGGTTTTAGCATCTGCGGCTCGGGCGGGGATGGCCTCAACCCATCGGCTGACATAATCCACAGCGAGCAAAATATGCTCGAATCCCTGACTCTTAGGAAATGGGCCCATGAAATCAATCCCCCATGCATCAAAAACCTCACAAAAGTGAATGGGTTGCATGGGCATCATGTCTCTCTGTCCGCAGATTCCCATTTTCTGACAATCAGTACATCTCTTCACGAACTCATCAGAATCTTTGAAGTAAGTAGGCCACCATAGACCGGATTGAAGCACCTTCTGTGCTGTTCTTTTTCCAGAATGATGTCCTCCTGCCTCAAGTTTGTGGCAGTATGTGAGGATGCTATGATGCTCTTCTTGAGGAATGCACCTCCTCCAGATACTGTCCCCTCCTTCATGATAAAGGACGGGATCTTCCCAATGGTAAAACATGGCCTTCGCCAGGAAGGTCTCGAGTTTCTGCCTGGGCCAACCTTGTGGGACCGTCTTGGCAACAAGATAGTTCACAATGTCAGCATACCACGGGAGCGAGGTGATAGCCAGGATCGCCTCATCTGGAAATGTCTCTGTGATAGGTGCGCTGGGCTCAGATTCCTCAAGATTCTCTAATCTGGAGAGATGATCCGCCACCACATTCTTGACTCCAGGCTTGTACTTAATCTCAATATCAAATTCCTGGAGTAGAAGGATCCATCTGGTGAGACGTGCTTTGGCATCCTTCTTAGACATTAGGTACCGCATGGCGGTGTGATCAGTGTAGATGGTTACTCTAGATCCGAGAATGTAAGATCTATACTTATCAAGAGCGAACACTACGGCCAGCATCTCTTTCTCAGTCACAGTGTAATTTCGCTGAGCGGCATCCAAGGTCCGGCTGGCGTAGTAAATGGCAAAGGGTAGTCCATCCCTCCTCTGTCCGAGCACAGCCCCAACGGCAAAATCTGAAGCATCCGTCATGATCTCGAATGGGAGAGACCAATCAGGTGGCTGAAGGACATGAGCTGAAACAACCATATTTTTGAGAGTTTCAAAAGATTCAAGACACTTATCATTGACAATAAACTCGGTGTCTTTAGTCAGCAAGTCAGTGAGCGGCCGGGCAATTCGGCTGAAGTCCTGAATGAACCGTCGGTAGAAACCGACATGCCCCAGAAAAGACCGTAACTGACGCAAGTTGGACGGCGGATTGAGTTTTCTGATGATATCCACCTTAGTCGGATCGACCTCCATGTCCCTGTTGGAGACGATATGACCAAGGACCGTCCCCTGAGTCATCATGAAATGACTCTTCTCCCAGGATAAAACAAGGTTGACCTCAATGCAGCGCTTGAGCACACGGTCTAGGCAGTCAAGACAAGCGTCGAACCCGTCGCCATAGATCGAGAAGTCATCCATGAAGACCTCTAAACAGTCACCCACCATGTCCGAGAAGATGGACAACATGCATCTTTGGAATGTTGCCGGAGCGTTACATAGACCAAAGGGCATCCGTCTGAAAGCATAAGTCCCAAACAGACAGGTGAATGTCATTTTCTCCTGGTCTTCGGGTGCAATGGCCACTTGATTGTATCTAGAGTGCCCATCAAGAAAACAATAATGACTCTTCCCGGCTAGCCGCTCGATAATCTGATCAATGAATGGTATCGGGAAGTGATCCTTCTTGGTGGCCTCATTCAATCGTCTGTAGTCCACACAGACCCTCCAAGAAGTTGGTACTCTGGTAGCGATCTCCTCTCCAGACTCGTTGACAACTGTAGTGATACCCGTCTTCTTAGGTACCACATGTAGCGGACTTACCCATTTGGAGTCGGAGATGGGATAGATGAAATCGGCGCTCCACCACCTTGAAATTTCTTTCATGACTACGTCTCGAAGATTCGGGTTCAGCCGTCGTTGGAACTCACGTGACGGCTTAGCGTTATCCTCAAGATAAATGTGGTGGGAGCAAAGATTTGGGCTCAGCCCCTGGAGATCAGCTATACTCCAACCGATTGCCTTACGGTTTCTTTCAAGAACCTCCATCAGACGAGTTTCTTGTTCTCCAGTCAAATCTGCTGAGATAATGACTGGGTACATTTCTGGCTCACCCGCAAGGAATCTGTATGTCATCGACTGCGGCAAAGGTTTCCGTTCTGGAAAACTGGGAGGTGGGAGATCCGGCTTCTGATATGTCTGTGTAAATGCTACCAGGTCTGCATGGGAGAACTTTCGCTCTACATGAATTCCTGACGAGGGGCGACCTACCGAATCATCAATAAACTGCACTGGCTCGCACTCTGTCATGGTTGTTGGCTCAGAAGGAATCAGACAAGGCAAATAATTATCAAAGTCATCCCAATCAATGTCTGAATCCGAGGGATCTGAAGAAGATGAACATGATTGAAATTCCTGAGCACCACTCATCACAACACTGTCAGCTTCAGATATATCCTCATCCAGGGATGTGCTCTCCCGGCTCTCGACTGCCATGAGCTTGAGATATAGTGAATCTGTGGGCAAAGCGAGGGTCGGTGCTATGGGATCTTTCCAGTTGGATTCATCATCAGTCATCTCAAAATCACAAGCCTGGTGGATGTCTAGCTCCTCCTCTGTCATCTGCTCGGCTTCGCTGGATTGTTCTGAGCACGCCAACTCTCTGGCCCTGGTCTGGTCGATCGTATCTATTTGTATGCTTTCACCCTCTATGCAAAAACATACCGTCCCACTGTCATGGTCGGATACCGCCTTGGCAGTGGCTAAGAATGGTCGTCCAAGTATGATGGGGGCATCGGTTACCGACTCAGGGATCTCCATGTCCAATACAACAAAGTCCACGGGGAATTTCAGGCCCTGAATGGTAACGACCACGTCCTTCAACAACCCCTTCGGCCTCTTAATCGACCTATCAGCAAACTGAAGGACCGTTCTGCTTCGAAGAAGAGGGCCAAACTCGAACTGCTTGAGTAAGGCTGCCGGAAGGAGGTTGATCGAAGACCCGCTGTCTAATAGAGTACGATCGAACCGCTGCTCCTGGATCTCGCATCTGACATAGGAAGCTCCTGTATCGGGTCTCTTGGCTGGCAATGTATTCTGAATGGCGCAACAAGTGTCGTGAGTGAGCATATGGATTTGATCTCTGTGCCTCTTCTTCCTTCGGACGGTAGTTGTCTCTTTCAAATTCTTCTTGAAGAAGGGGATATGCTCAAATGCTTCTCGTAGAGTCAGCTGAATGTGAAATCTGTCAATCATTTCATTGCCGAACTCTACCTGCTGATCTTTTTTTGAATTTTCTTTTTTATTCCCCTTCATTCGGCGGAGTGCCTCAGGGAAGGGGATGGTAGGGGCCTCCATAGTTGGAGGACTAGGAATAGGTCCCTGTGCCTGTGACGAAGGAGAACCCATACAATCATCATCATGCATTACATATGGATCCGCAATTTGAACAGAAACCTTTCCTTTATTAATATTTTTGTTTTTGTTTTTGTTCCCACACTCCATAGGTACAAAATGTGGTAACATCACAGCTGGTGGCTCAACAAAAGTAGATGTGGTGGCCTCAGCACCACCACCGGCACCTGTCTCGGCGGCATCAGCACCGCGCTCTGGGTCATCATCCAAAATGGTGGCATCAGCACCACCATCTGCATCTGGTCTCACGACGGCATCAACACCGTCGTCCTGGACTCCATCATTGGTGGCATCAGCACCACCGTCTTCAACATCGTCATGAGTGGCATCAGCACCGCTCCTCTGCTCCTCTGGCGCTCCTGGTTCAGCATCTGGTTGTCGCTCAGAAGAGGCGCCGCCGGCTGGCATCCTACCGCTCCTAGTAGTAACAGAATCAGCATCATAATAGGAATAAGAGATGTCACTCAAATAGTCACTAGGAGAGGTATCCTCTGCAAACTCTACCTGCTCAGATTTTCTTTTTAGGTTATTAGGGTTGGGTTCGATCTGAGCGGGTATGGCGGCCTTGCCTTTGATGATATCCCGCATTTCCTGCCGGAATTCATCCATTTCTTGCCTGAAAGATGCTCGCTGTTCACCTAGCAAGCGGGCAAGATCATCTAGGGCTGGGTTCTCAAAGGCAGGACCCTGAGAACCGGATGTCTGTCCTTGCTGGAAATGGGGCTGCTGCTGCTGGTGTGGCTGCTGATACTGGGGGGGAGGCTGGGGATAAGACTGCTGAGGCGGCTGGCGCTGCCTCCATGACTGTCCCTGATAGGCGGGACGAGGACCACTATGATATTGTTGCGGCTGGGCATACTGGGGTTGCTGGTGTTGCTGTTGTGGCTGGCTGTTCTGATGTCCTTAGGCAGGGTTCTGCTGCTGGGAAGAGGATCCACCATTGCCCCAACGGAATCCGGGGTGATCCCGACGAATCCCGGGCTGAGGGTACCGGTCGTACCAAATCCCATTGACTTCCATCAATGGTTCCTGCTCAAAGGAGGGTGGAGGAAGAACTGCCAGTGGCTGCTCCGACTGGTACACCACCATCTGCGTCTCCTGAGACGGTGGTTGCTCTGGATGGTACTGTAGCAGTGGAACCGGCTCTGCCTGGATATGATTCACCTGTCGGTATGAGGTAGAGGGTTGGTTGGAGCTGCTACTGCTGGAGTCAGCCCGTGACCTGGGAGGTTGTTGGGAGTGAGCTTGTGCCTTCTGAATGCATAGGATTTGAGTTTTTAGGTCACTCATGGTTTTGGTGAGAAAGTCCATCTGAGCAAGACCTTGGTTCTGCTTCTTCTCGAGGATCTCCATGCGGTCCAACTTCTCACTAATGATGCCCATGTCGGCAGCGGCTGATTCGGCTTGGGCTGCGGCTACTGACGTTGTATTGTGACCGGCATCGATGCGGGCGATCCTCTGAAATGATCCTGCTCCTTGCGGGGGCTTCTGTTGTGTATAGACTCGGGCTTGGGCCATCACTATGGAGTTTTCTGCCATGCCCTCGTAGATGGCCCAGATGTCGTCTTCTCCCTTGGAGAAATAAGACCCACCGCAAGAGGCGTTCACAAGCCCCTGCAGCTCCGATGTCAGCCCACAGAAGAAACTCTGCACGAGATTGGGCTTGGAGATGTCATGATGTGGACACCGGTCGATGAGCTCTCTGAATCGATCCCAGGCTTCACGGAACTGTTCATTTGGGATCATGACGAAGTTGCTGATCATGGCTCGAGCTGCGTTGGTCCGGCTGAGAGGGTAGTACTTCTTTAGGTATGCGGTCCGGAGATCTGCCCAGGTGTCGACAAATCGCCCAAGGTGCTTGAGCCAATATGTGGCTCTATCCACCAAAGAGAACGGGAAGGCGATCATCTTGATGGTGTCCTCGGTCATCAGCCGATCATGGATAGTGCTGCAAATCATCTCAAATTCCTGGAGGTGGAGGTGCGGCTCTTCGGTCGGCAACCCGTGAAACTTGGGTAGCAGCTGAATCGTGTGGGGCCGAAGCTCGAAGTCTCAGTGGATTGGAGGGAGTCTGATCCACCGGTGAGTGAGGGATGCGGCTGGGTTGTGCAATTCCCTCATGATAGTCTGTGGCGGTCGCTCAGCGTCTGGATCGCCTCCTCCTGCATCTGGTCCTCCTCCTCCACCTCCGCCACCGCCCCCAGGTCGGTTCTCTCTCATCTGTGCTATTTCTCTCATCAGATCACCAATGAATGTTCCCTGGTCACAGATCTGTCTCTGCATGGTCTCCAGGGATGCTAACAATGAGTTGTTGATGGCCACTTGATCAATTATGAATGGGGGGTGATCATGGTCATCTGGGTGCTCGCCTCTGTCTGCCATCACTGGATTTTCTGAAAAAGCAAAAGAGGCCATCTCAGGTGCTGTTGAATGAGCCGAACTCTGTGATGCACTGAATTCTGACACAATTGGACTGAGAGAAGGAGAATGGGAAGGGTGGTCGAGGGGGAACAGGGTGGATGTAAACTCAGGCTCGGAGAGCGGACTCTCTGAGGTATTCCTAGATGAATGAGGAGGAGTGCTGGATAGCGGTGCCGACAAGGTCGGCCTAAGAGATCTCCGTCCCTTCATCTTGATTATTCGGGAAGAGCAGGGAAAATGCAAGAGAAGAAGAAGATGATATGAAATGCAACAAAATTTGTGCACAATTGTGCGGTGTTTTTGATCTTGACCTAAATAAATCTAGAAATCAAACACAAAGCAGGGGTGAATTCACCAACTCAACACGTGAAGCTGTGAAGGTTCGGCTTTTATCTTGTTAATTTTAGCTTGTTTTCAGGTATTTATCTTGTCACGAGTCCTTAGAACGCTACGCCTGTAGGAACGAGAGTACTGCCAGGAAAGTGTCCCCGTACTTGTCCTCCTCCTGTGTAACCTGTAACTTGCGCTTTTTAAGGTCTTTGTAACCCTTCCTGGATCCCTACTCAGCCG
The DNA here is from genome assembly GCA_037367405.1 of Ottelia alismoides. Classification (NCBI taxonomy): domain Eukaryota; kingdom Viridiplantae; phylum Streptophyta; class Magnoliopsida; order Alismatales; family Hydrocharitaceae; genus Ottelia; species Ottelia alismoides. Next base: position 336,370 of record JAZKJV010001809.1, on the reverse strand, counting down.
AAGAAATAGAGGGAGGAAGCGGATAGGTGAAACCGATACTTCGGACCTCGCTCGCAACGGAATCACTCGTGAGCGTGCAAGATCCTACTCGGACGCAGCCGGTGAGACAGACACACCCAGTGAAGGCGCGGCCTAAGCTTGGTACTTTGAACAAGGTCGATGCTCACACAACAGTGAGTCACCAATGGCGACCAAGCCCTACTCGACTACGTACGATAGTAGCGCCAATACTTCGGAAATCCAGGCGATACACAAGGCAGCCACAAGTTGGGTTTTGGGCTCTAATCCTTACGAAGCGCTCACCTCACTTGGAAGGAGACCTTCCCATGCAACCTGAATACAAGTGAGGGAGTTACTCTCCCCAAGCAATGAATCCAATTACCGATTTTATTTTTGGTCAAGTTTTTCTTAGCAGTCCCTTTTTTAATTTTTTTGGTGTTATCGCTTCTTTTGAGTAGATTCAAACAAGCGCCTAACGGTTTTTGTATTTTCTTGATCCTACTTTGTTCCAAAAATAAAGGGAGAATAGAGTCGGAAAAGCCGTGCAAGTCGACACCAAGGTGGAAATCTCACCTTTGTGCCTAAATGATGCATGCAAAGTAAGAAGACTTACAGTGAATCCCAGCTCTCTCCATGCGGGATGCAAAGCAGAATTTTTAAACCTAAACTACATGGCGATATGCAAGCGGAAATCGTCCTAAGATAGGCAACTGCTAGCGTGAAGAACCACGAGTTAACCGTCAACTCCCGATCCTAATGTCCGGTCTAGGCTCACTCCTCCTCTGCTCAACACATTTGAGTTAGGAGAAAGCGCTTGTGTGGAGTGAGCTCGCGGCGCGCGGATCGAGAGCCAATGATCAACTACTTAATTAATCTAAGTCCAAATACGAACTATAGGAACATGCAAGAGTTATTAGGGTGTTTGGACCTAGGCTAATCGAATCAAGCAGGACCTAATCTAAGAGCTCAATCCACAAAAGAAATAAAAAGAAAACAAAATCGGAAAATGACAGCAATAAAACGCGATAAAAACCGCGGTGAGCCCCCGGGTGAACAAACACCCGGAAATTAGGCCCGGTAGTCTAAGTGTCCAAGTGTCCCTGTATTATTACAATTAATGAATCACTCTCTCACAAAAATAAAATAAGAACTAAGCTAATCACTCCCTCTCACTCCTCTTGCTCTCTCCTGCCGGCTTGGCTAAAGAATAGCCGGCTCCGCTTCCCAAGGTTGCTCCGGGTCACCTAAGCAATCCGCCTTGCTCCGCGGTCCCTCACAAGAAGACAAGAAAAGAAATGGCCAGATAGCTCAATCAATCAATATCACAAATGCAAGAGATAAAAACTAAAGCTATGGTAGACAATCAACACAAGCAAAATGCAAATTACTCGCTGTTGCTCCCCGGCAACGGCGCCATTTGATTTGACCGAAATTAGGTGGTCTTAAGTTCAACACAAAGCGTGAACTCAGTCGGTGTATTGACCACTCTAAATCTGGACTAAAATCAACAATTAACCCACAATAAAGATCAATAAATTGGAACTAATGTGGAGTTAAAATTTATTTTTAACTCTGCACAAATGGTTTATAGTGTCAAGTATGCAGAGAGTTCGAACTCAGGGAGCAAACAGGGTAATTCACAAAAGTGTGCACAAGTGAGTGTGTATGTGTCAAGTGTCTACACTAAGCAAGCAAGCAAATAAATGTTTGTGGGTTTTTATTTTTAGTTTTTTTTTAATTTTTATATTTTTGTATTTTGATTTTTAATTTTCTAATTTTTATAGTTTTATATTTTATATTTTTTTAATTAATTTTCAATATTGGAATTTAAAGACAAGGTAATAAAAGGCAAGATAAACTATTTATAAAAATAAGAGAAAATAGCCAAAAATTCAGAAATAAAATGTTTTTAATATTTTTATGATTTTTTACTGTTTTTGTGATTTTTGGGGATTTTTCAAGGTGTTTTTAATATTTTTAAAGACTGAAATAAGGCAAAACAGTGCAAATTGTGCTGGCTGTGAATAAACTGGGAATTAAAATTAGCAAACAGCAACCAAAATTTCTCACACTATTTTTCAAATAAAAAGAACAAAATGAGGAACAAACAGAACCTGAGTTTGTATTTTTTAGAGTTTTCCTTGATTTTATATATTTTTTTTAAGTTTTTGAGTGTTTTTAATTTTTTAGTGTTTTTCTTTTGAGATTTTTAATGATTTTTGGACTGACACTAAAATAGAATAAAATAGATACTAGGTAATGTTTTTGTAATTTTTTGTAGTGTTTTAATATTTTTTTGGCATTTTCTAAACTAGACAGTGCATAAAAAGCAATTTTTTTGATTTTTAATAAAAAAAAAATAAAAGAAAATCAACAACTAAAATTAGGGCGTCAAAATACAAGTATCCAAAAGCTTAAGTTCAAAATTTGAGAATTTTTGGAGTCAAAATGATGCCTGAATTAATTATATCAAGCAATTAAAGATTTAAAGGTCTGGCAAGGGCATACATGCAATTAGACCAAATCCCAGGGGCATATATAAAATTCCCATGCAAAAATTTGAACTACATACAATATTTTCTGGACTAAATGTTAATAACAAAACCCGCAAGGGCTTCCTCGCAAAATCTCCCAGACGCACGTGCGTGCACGCGCACCTGGCAGGGGCTTTTATGTATATAGAGAAACTTCCAGGGCTCGCATGCAATTTTCCCACGAAAATATATACTGAAGAAAATATCTTTCGGGTCGAAAATTAAATTACAAAAACCTGCAGGGCCTTCGCGCAAAATACCCAAGGCGCGCGTGCTAAGCACATGCGCCTGGGAGGGGTGTATGTCTAATTAATGAAAACTGAAGGGCTCGAATGCAAAATTCCAAGAAATATAACGTCTGCAGATGAAAGTTTCAGGTTCTAGTATAAAATACAAAAATGGCTGGGGTTTACTCGCAAAATAACCAAGCCTTCGGCGCATCCGACGGTCTGGGCTCCTCACTAATCCACGTGTCAGCTGCAAAACGCCCGATACCGCTTCACGATGTATGGCTCGGATTAGAAGGTCGTCGCGAGATGGACGGCTGTGGTCTCTTCAGATCAGATGGCTGCTGAAGCACGGGAAGAACAAAAGTGAATCCGACGGTCTGGACCAGGCGTGGACGAACGACTGAAGAACTCGCCGGGAACGAGTTTGGGCTAGACGAAGCTCCGATCTCTGACACCTCTCTTCCCCTTGAACAGCTCGAACAAGCTCCTGGGAGTTACCCCTACCCCACGGCGGAGCCAAAATGGGCGGTGGAGCTCCAGAGCGCCGCCGCGCGGCCAGGGGTTGACGGTGGTTCCAGGCTGCTAGTCCAGCTTCAAAAATCGACCCTCAGGTGGGGTTCCTGGCTCCTGGAATCCTGCAAAAGAAGGTGAGATGGTCGGGGGTAAATTGCCCCGACCCAGCGGAATGGCGAGAACAAGGTGGAGGTGGAGTGCTTGAGCTACGGTGGAGGTGGCCGGAGTTGCTCCGGCCGAACGTCGATTAAGCGAATCGACGAGAGGATAAACCAGATAAATAAGGGGAAATGAAGCGGGGATAGTAAGGCATGAAATGACAGCGGAAAAGACTAAGGTAAACACGGCCTCAATCCCAGGTCAGGCGAGGGAAAGGTTACCTCGACGGCGGTCGCCGGAGGTTAGAGGGGCGCCCGGACCTTGCCCAACTCGTCTCCGATGATACGAGCGAAGTGCTGTCACCACCAGCTCGTCAATGGCCCAGGGAGATGGAGGCGGTAGGTCACAAATGGGGTCCAACTTTCAAATTAGGTCAAGGATTAGTTTTTAAGGAGTTGACGAAGGAGGCCCCTTGATCGAGGTGTAGCGCCTCGGTCAGTGATTCAAAGCCCAAGATTTACCTTGGGCGTGAATCACGAATGTCCGAGGAGCAAAATCGCTGAAGAAGCCATCACGAAAAAACGCAAGGGTAGACCTAGAGAAATGGGTAAAAAGAGACAAAAGCTCACTGCTGACATGCTACAGGGGAGGTCAGACAGTTGACCGGAGGTCAACTGTCAGACCAACCTGGTTGGTCCACGTGGACCAACCAAGGAAAAACCCTTGTAAAATCAATAAAAAATAACAAATGATATTATTTTAATTAGGTTACAAAATAAAAAGTTTTTGTAATTTTATAAATTATTTTATTCCGATTTTTAATTAATTTTTTGAGATTCATTTTTACAAGTTGCTATTATACCCCTATATAGGTATATTATCTATATGTATTATATTCTTTTATTTATATTTTGTACATTTGATTTTATTATTTTTATTTATTATTTTAAAAAATTATAAAATACTTTTATATACATAAATATATTTTTATTTTATTTTTCTGATATGTTTTGTATATTTAATAAAATACAAGTATGTTTTGTATAGGTATATATATAGGTAATGTATCTATGTATCTTATTATTCAAGTATTTATTTTGTATTTTCGTTGCATGTTTATTCCAATTTTAATGCACATAATTATTACATGTAATGTTTACAACATTATAAAAATATAAAATTATAAAAATAATAAATAAATAATAAATTGAATATTTTAATATGTACACTTATACAATGTGGGTCCAAAACTCAACTTTCAAACCGTAGCTCCGCCAAATGCGAAACCACCACCATTGGATAGATTATTTTCTTCTATATACAATTAAAGGTGAGTTTGCTACATTTGGAGTTGTCAGTTGTGAGATACGGGTCCGGGAAGTTGGGATTCTGGATTCTTATTCAGATCATAACTTTTTTATCTGTGTATTATTTTTCTGTGAAATCAATTTTGTATTTTTCTTTATTAAATTATCTACAACTTTCATGTACAAAGTTTTCTTCTTTGATGTATAAAAAGTGGAACCAAAAATAGGTCCCAAAATGAATAAATAATGCATGAATAAATATAGGTATTTTATCTGTATTCTTGACCTTATCTCCCCCTACTTTATTCCTGGTCGACCTATTCATCAAGATGCCTAGGTATCGGGGGTTTTGGGTCATAAAATATTTACAATATTTTATTCTTTTTCTTTTCATTATTTATTCTATAATTTTGGCCTTAATTACAGTATTTTAGACACTATCTGAATGCACATGCATGGATGCTAATATGCTTGATTTAAGGGTATTTACAGGCATTTGCTAGGGTTTTTAGTGCCAAAATGATAGAATAAAGATGATGAAATGTGGATTCATCAGTTCCCCGCTCCTGCTCTCAACATAGTGATCTCAGCTCTCAACTCGTCCTAGACTCTACACTGATCTCTGAGATGTATGCTCATGTGTTGGAGTGTGTCTACAATCCCTAATGTGATATCCGAAGTTGGATCTGGTTTCTTATTTGATGGTCTCTCCTCGACATGGCTATCCTCAACAACAACTCTATTCTCCACTGGTGCCTTCCCTCTAGCCATGTCTGTTGAATACTTTAGGAAGGAATAAGTCTCATAAGAACTCATGAAAATATGTGCAAGATAAATAGATGAAAAGTCAAGGCGTGTGTCTGCCTCGACTGAAGGGATGAGAGGCGAGGGAGTCTGGGTCTGACTCACCTCATGACTCGGTGGGACTTACATGGGAAGAGGGTCATACTGAGTCTGTGAAGATGCATGTAAGATAGTGGAAGATAGAAGGATCAGTGAGTGTGAGTGTAAAATCCTTCTATACGTCATCCTCAATGTAAAAAGATTACGGGAGAGAATACAATGTCAAATAAAAGAAAATGAGTATGAAGGCGTATAAGATACTGAAAAAGAACACTCTGCAAACAGACACAATGCAAACCCCTGATTCACCAATTTCGCACGGTGGAGATTGTAAGAGTTCGGTCTTTTATCTTTTCATATTTAATTTGGTGATCAAGCATTTAGATAAAATAAACTCACATGTGGTGTCAACCTGTCGCCCAACGTATGACCTCACAATCCCCCAAACAGTGGTAGCATTATCCCGGGATGCCAGGTTATATCAAGATCAAAGGGAACTGCCAGGCAAGTACACCAAAACGACTCTCTATGGTCGAAGGCAAGTGCTTGCAGTTGCAACCATGTACTGAAGAGTGGTATACATGTGCTTAGGGCACGAGTCTAGCGATTTTTAGCTCTAATCCTTAAGGTTGCGTCCTCACCCACTATGTTTGGAGTTATGTATTTGCAACAATGAGGGGTTCACTCTCCTAATACAATTTTAAGTCTATATATTTTATTGGTTGAAGTTTCAAGAAAAAAATGTTCTTTTTTAAATTTTGATGGTTTTCACTTTTTTGAATATTTTCCATAATATCTAGCAGTGATTCGATTTCCTTTAATTTTGAAAATTGTGTCTCACGGAGGGAATCACATAATGCGGTCGAAAACAATGATGAATGCATGGAAAGAAGGCGTACTTGTCTCCAACACTCTACATGCATAATGATCCACACAGAAATTTTAAACCTATACTAATGCATGAAAAAGTCATACAAAAGTACCCTAAATCAACGGCTCTAGCGTAAGAACAGATTTTTTTCATATCGTGGACTTACACCTAAGTGTGGATTAGGATAGTGATGTTTACTTTAACCGTCTAATCAATCATGCATACATCCTTAGGTTTCCAGTAAATCACGTGGAACAAAATTAAAAATTCAGAAAAAAATAAACACCACTATGAGGTCCCCCAAGTGCATCGGCACTTTGTGAAACGAATCCCGAGTAGAAGAAGTCAGAATGTCTAGTCTACAAGCCGGGATGTCCTTAATGGACCTTTTCTACAAAAATAAAAATGGGAAAGTGCCCCTTCCTCTCTCACAGAAAACAAAAACACGGGCAACTACCCTCTTTCTCATAAGAAAACAAAAAAATAGTCTTTGAAAAAATACAACAAAATTGGACTGCACCGCCTCACACTGGTCCTCTATAATCGGCTCGTAGAAGACTGAACTAGTATCTGCGATCACAACTGAATCAGCTTCCTTGGAAGCTGGCTATTCCTGCAGGACCTGCAACACGGGTTAGCACAGAAGAAATAAAAGGAAAAAATCACACTTAAACTAAAAAAAACAGAAATCAACATGGACAAAAAAAAACTAATAAGAAACTCATCAGTCAAAATCGATAAAAACTATGAAAACAAAAACAAATAAAATTAAGAAAAATCAAAGAAAAAAATATACAATCGAGAAGAAACCAAAGAAAATACTCAGAGAAAATAAAAGGAAAAATAAAACATTCAAAATCAAGAAAAAACGATGAAAACTGAAAAAATAAGAAAAGAAAGTAAAAAATCACAAAATAAAACTAAAAAAATCAAGAACAACTAAGCACTCTCTGGTAACAGTGCCATTTTGGTACATGTATCTGGCTAGCGGTCAAAAAAGAGATGGTTGTAGCGACCAATGAATCAGATCTGATATATCAAATAAAATCCACCAATTTTGGAGAGAGAAGAAAAAGACAGAAAAAATGAATTGTTCACTCCTAATTAGTGTTTTGTAAAGTTTTAACTAGGCAAGTGTTCTTGGATCGAACTTAAGGAGGTAGAAAATCGCGCTCAGGTTTTTCGAATGAAGATTTTATTTTTATGATTTTTTATCTCTTTCTTTATTCTTCTACGGGAAAACTTTTTTGGTTGATTATATTTTTATCTTTTTTATTTGATTTTTATTTTTCAATTTTTATTTAATTTTCAAAGTAATATTTTTTAACTGATTTATCTATAATATAGTATGTAAAGATAATAGAGAGTAAGGTAATACTATGTAGTAAATGAATTGCTCGAGCATCAGGCTCGAGAGAGAACTAAAAAAGAAGCCAAGACGTACCGAAAAATGAAGAAGAAAATCACAATAGAAATACGATATAATTCCTTGAAATTCGATGCAAAATAAAATGAAGAAAAATAATATGCGAAGACTAATGTCCAAAGGTATCCATAAAAGTCAAAAGTTTAATGTAGAACATGTAAGAAAATACAATAAAAGAAAAAGGTCATTCTTTCAGATAGATCCCTGTCCAGGGACCTAATTACAAGAAATATTATGGAGATCTTACATTTATGTCCCCGTATGGGGGCCTAAACTTAATTATGAAAATCTCTGAAGGCGAGAAGTAAATTTGGATTTCTGTGAGTTCCTCTAAGCAATTCTTCAACTGATAACATCTTGTACGACTAGCAATAGTTTGGCAGAGCCGATCTTGACCGTTCAATGCTTCTTCTATTCTAGCCCGTTCTTCCCTAATTTATCGTGGGTGATGGCAACGATCGCTCCTCCTATGATCTTCTCTAGCTACGACACATCTACGATGATGGTTCCCCTCCAACAGAGACAGGAGGGGGTTGCCTACCCCCTCGGAACTCACATGCGGTAGGGGATAGTGAAGAATGTAGTGGAGAAGGCGGAAGAAAGGTTGGACATGGTTTGGATAGCTGAGCAAGAACGAAGCACCGATGGTTCCCTAGAGAAGTTGTGATGGAATCCAGTTGTTGGATAATTTCTCCTGAAGATAATGACATCCTGCAATTGAAGTATTCGATGCTCGATTCTCAAGTAATCGACCCATGTTTAGGATAGACTTGGAGCTCAAATATAGTTCCATAAAAGAGATATCCATATGCAAATTAGGTCGGTTTTAGATGAAATTGGGATCTAATTTGGACTGAGAATGACAAATGTTGATTATTACTAACGAATGGAGTGATTATGATGACTAATTAGGGCACGAGGATCGAGAAATCAAAGAACGAATGAAGGTTCACCTGGGAGAAGAAGGTATCATACCCTTTGTTCTTGCTCGTCGACCGGTGTTGCCAAAGTTGTACGTGACGTTGAAGGGAAGATTCAAGGTGGGTAACCACCTTGGAACCTCCTTCGATGATCCTTCCTCCATGCAAGGTGACAACCAAGCCCTGTCACGGTCGAGGGTGGTGGCACACAGTAATGGAAGTGGAGTAGGTCGGCCAGTCTGTTCTAGTCATGGGAGAGTTAGTTTGTAATGATGGATCTCTAGGTGATTACATAGAGTGATTGATGGAGGTTGGAGACTAATCCAATGGTGACTAGTTAGAGAGTTATTAAGTATAAATGATGGATGGGTTAGATCATGTTTAGGTGGTAATATGCGATCGATACAAATGGTTGAATAACGGTCGGTAGAACAAAAAGCTCCAACAGATTCTTAAAGAAGAGGGCCTAAGGTGCTGACACGTGTTAGCAACTCATAGGCCTGAATAATAAATTATATTATAAATTAGCTAAAAATAATAAATAGCCTCATTTAAATTTGGTATAAAAATATAAAATGTAAATACTTAATTTAACTAAATTATGGTATAATTTATTTTATAAACAATATATATTTTATAAAATATAAATATACTATTAATAATTGCATATTTAGTATACATAAGAAATTAGGTTTGTATTTTTGATTCAATAATTTAATTGTAAATATAATATTTTATTAATTTATAAAATAATAAATTGGAGGTTTATGAGTTTTTATAGATTTTAATAAATTAATTTACATATACAGATAAAAAACGTATATCTTACGTAGTTCAATTTCATCTATAAATTAGGGTTTCTGAATTATTTAAAATATTAAATAATGTTTAAAACTTTGAAATAATTTATATATAAAATACAAGATCAAAAAATTAATTAAAAATTATAAAATAAACGGTACTATAAATAGTGTGTTCAGAATAAAATAAAAGCCCAGAAATCCATTTGTCATTAGGTCCCAAAACTGACTTTTTGCAAATGGACTCTGACTTTAGTGAAGTCATCTTCATTAATTAGAGAATATTATTTTATGATAAAGTGAGTAGAGTGAATTGGAGTTCTTATGAAGAAGTTATGAGGTTCAAAAGTTGATAAATCGGCAATCTGACAGTTGGATTTCTTGGCATAAATGATGGATGGTGTTTTTTATGATTTCTATATCCTTATAGACATTTTTAGAAATACATAGGAGAAGAGTTTGGTGAAAAATATGTAAAAATGAATTAATTAAAAATCAATGAGTTTTTGATAAATATGTTAGACATGCAAGCCCACGACAAGCCAATATACAATAAATGTTATTGCAAATATCATTCCCAGATCTGAAATGAAGAATAACTAATTTGCATAATAGGTCCCTTGGTACAATTAGGATTATGTACCATTGCCATCTTGATGATCATACAACCGTTGATTCAATTGTTGAATTATAGAGGCTGGTGCTTGGATGAATATCAAAAGAGTTAGATTTAGGACTCATCAAGCACTAGCAAATGATTGGTAAGAGTAGAGATTCGGGGCGTTAGATAAGTTAGGTCAAAGAGTTGACTTAATGAGATCGAGATAACCAAAGACCTTTGTCATATGCTGTCACAATATAGGCACACATCCTTTGAATAGAGACAAATGTGTTACTATATGTCTAAGTATGTATATTTGGCAGACCTATAGGTTGATGATCTAATCAAGGTCTATACACCGGCACGCTTGTGTGCATAAAAGGGCATATGAGTAAAACGATCTCTCAAAGGGAACATATAGGTTCGTTACTGAACCGGGAGACATGAGCTTACTCATGAGATATTGGGAATCAAATTCCGTGCACGTCCGTCTCGCTTTGGATGCTTGACAAAAATTGTAGGTTTGATATATGCTTTTGGAAAGTATATGATCAATACCTAGGTATGATATACGCTTTTGGAAAGTATATGATCTATATCAACTCCCATTAATCGAATGAGACTTAATGATAAAAACCCATAAGGAGACAGTCTAAATGAGATCTAAAACTTTGGGTTTATTCTAGGTCTTCCAGTATGTAGGATCTACATATATTAGGAATACTAGAGGGTGAAGTGATCATAAATGATTGTATAACCATGATGCTTCCATTCCTAGGGAGCGATGAAATGTGTTTGGATTTTATTGACTCCTCTCAGAAGAGAAGTAATCTGATCTTGGTCCAAATGTTGGACAATGATCTGAATGTGATTCAGATGCAATGAAAAGATCAGATTTACGGCTTTGTTTAATCAAAAATCTATAGGAGGTTTGTGATGAATCCACATTTCATCATCTTTATTCTATCATTTTGGCATCAAAAACCCTAGCAAATACCTGTAAATAGCCTTAAATACATCATCTTAGCATTCATGCATATGCATCATATTAGTGTATAAAATACTGTAATTAAAGCCAAAATTATAGAATAAATAAAGAAAAGAAAAAGAATAAGATATTGTAAATATTTTATGACCCGAAACCCCGAGAGCTAGGCATCTTGATGAATAGGTCGACAAGGAATAAAGTAGGGGGAGATAAGGGCCAAAATACAGATAAAATACCTATATTTTCTATTCATTCTTTATTCATTTTGGGACCTATTTGTGGTTCTACTTTTTATACATAAAATAAAGAAACTTTGTACATGAAAGTTGTAGATAATTTAATAAAGAAAAATACAAAATTGATTTCACAGAAAAATAATGTACAGATAAAAAGTTATGGTCTGAATAAAAATCCAGAATCCCAACTTCCCAGACCCGTATCTCACAAATGAAAACTCCAAATGCAGCATACTCACCTTTAATTGTATATAGAATAAAATAAGCTATTTAATAGCGGTGGTTTCGCATTTGGCAGAGCTACGGTTTGAAAGTTGAGTTTTGGACCCTCATTGTATAATTGTACATATTAAAATATTCACTTTATTATTTATTTATTATTTTTATAATTTTATATTTTTTATAATGTTTTAAAGGTTACTTATAATAATTGTGAATATTAAAATCAGAATAAAAATGTAAATAAAACTCAAAATAAAATACATGTATGTATAATATATAGATAATAATTCTATAGACATACCTGCATAAAATACACTTCTATTTTATAAAATATACAAAATAAATCAAAAAAATAAAATAAAAATATAATTAAGTGTATAAAAGTATTTTATAATTTTATAAAATAATAAACAAAATAAATAAAATTAAATGTTCAAAATAAAAATAAAATACTAAAATATATAGATAATATACCTATATAGGGGTATAAAAGCAACTTAAAAAAATATAACTAATAAAAATAAATAAAAATTACCATAAAAAAATTTATAAAATTTTAAACATTTTTTATTTTATAACCTAAATTAAATAATGTCATTTATTATTTGAAATTGAATTAACATAACATTTTTTGCAGGTTTTTCCTCGTTGGTCCACATGGACCAACCAGGTGGGTGTGACAGTTGACCTCAGTCAACTGTCTGACCCCCCTGTTCTTGTCAGACGTTGGGATTTTCGCCCACTTTTGCCCTTTTTTCGAGGCCTTCCCTTTCACCGTTTGAGGTCGATTTCTTCACGAGATTGGTAGCCCTACCAATGATCTTACACGCCTATATCATATCTTGGGGGTTGGACCTTTGACGCGCCTCGTGCACCTCGTCGAAGGAGCCCCCTCGGCCATGTTTCAAAACCAACCCATCACCCCCGTTTCGAACTTGAACCCTCTTTTGACCCGATTTTCCTCCATTCTCTTCGGCCCTGGATTGAGTGATGTGACAGGGACCTCTCCGGCCGTCGAGGGGCAAGGATTAGCGGGCCGAGGAGTGGCTCCACCCATCTCCAGCCTATCTTGGCCGTGAGGTCACTACCTTGGGTTTATGGACCCTTGAGGTCATGTTTTTACTATGTTTTTCTTTGCTTCAGTAGTTTGTTTTAAATATAGGATCTGGATCAGGTCGTCATATCTACATTTCATCACTCTATCGCCAACCGCCGTCACCTCGCCGGAGCTTGCTCCAGCGAGTTCCCATTCACATTATCCGCGCCCTATTTCACCACGATCATCCTGGGAACCACTATTTGATGTCGTGGGCTTCGTTTTGCAGGTCCCAGGTTCTGCAAGATCCCTCCGAGGGACGGTTTTTGCTAAGTCCCGTGCCGCCTGGTGCATCCTCCCCTTTCCGACTGTCGCAGCGGTGCTCCGGTGGTCTATCACCTTTTTGAAGCCACTGCCTGTTAGGAGAAGCTTCCAGGAAGATCAGAGGGTCATCGATAGTGAGAGACATAGTCCGAGCGTGAAGATTTTGCAGCCCCAACTCCATCCACGCCGAGTTCATCGGCGGTTCTTCCAGCGCCCCTGCGCGCCATCCGATTCCGCTGTGTTTTTGGCGTGGTACAGCTACCTCGGATCAGACCGTCCTCCTGCCGTTCGATTGCCAATTGGGCTTCTAATCTGGACCGTCGGCCGCGAAGAGGCATCGTGCGCTAGCGGAGCGACACATGGATAAGTGGCAGCCCATCCACCGTCCGCCAGCGCCATAGGTGGGGATTTTGTACGTTATACCCCGCCGAGTTTCGTTTTTGTTGTTTACTGTTGAAACTTTCATTTGTTGTGCTTTGTTTTTGGTCAAATTTGCGAACTTGCCCCCGAAAGTGTGTATTATTGCGGGAGAGCCCTCGCCAGGTCACGTGCTGTATGCACGTGGTCCAGCGATTTTGCAGGGAGACCCTCATCTTCTCGGGAATTAATATTTAGTCTTTGAATCATTTTATAACGGTATAACTTTTTTGGAGTTATTGCGAAACGACCCTCAGGTTTTTAGGATATCACGCCTTAGTCCTTGCAAGACCACGTGCGCACGCACGTGGGTCTGGTCTTTTTGCAATAAAACACTGGTGGTTTGCTTATTTGACATTTACTCTCGAAATATTTCTGTTAAGTTACATATTCTGTGAACATATTGTAGAGAGACCCTCGGATTTTCTGAATATTGCAAAAACGCCCCTGCAAGTGTGCATCTTCTTTTTGTTTCTAAGAATTTTTGGCATGCATTTAGAAAACCCCAAAAAATCTCCAAAGATGACATTAAGTTCCTGTTGTAGTGTAGTTTAACATCAAATTTTTATTTTGCATATTTGTTGCATTTTAATATTTTTAAAAATTCAAAAACATGCATTTTCAGCACTGTTTGCTTCAAAATCCATAAAAAATATAAAAACTCTCCAGAAAAATCCCAAAACAATATATTTTGTTTCTTGTAGTGTGTTTTAACTTCAGTCCAAAAATCACTAAAATTTACAAAAGAAAACTCATAAAAATCATAAACCTCCAAAAACCTTTATAAAAATATTAAAAATTCTACAAAAACCCTAAAAATATAATCTTGGTATCTAAATTTTCCTTATTTTATTATATTTATGTGAAAATTAATTGGGAGAATTTTTGCTACTATTTTCATTTTATTTCTCCATTTTAGTTTCAGCCTTGCATTTTATTCACTGTTTTGCTTTATTTTGCTAATTAAAAATACCAAAAACATTCTAAAAATTACCCAAAAATCACAAAAACAGTAGAAAAATATAAAAAGACCCAAAAGACTTTATTTGCTAATTTCTGAACATTTTTATTTATTTTTATGAATATCTCTTTCTCCCTTTTATTACATTGCTTTTATATTCCAATATTGAAAAAGAAAATATAAAAAAATATATAAAGTATAAAAAGAAATTATAAAATCAGAAATTATAAAATCAAAATACAAAAACACAAAATTGAAAATAAAATAAAAATTATAAAATTAAAAACCCACAATAAATAGCAAAGTAGACATTTGATCACAAATCACACATTTTGAGCATTTTTGCCCCGATCTGGCCTTTCCGCTCCCTGTGTTCGACCTCTACACATACTTGCACTATACACATCTTGTTGTAGAGTTATAATAAATTTTAACTCCACACACTTTCACTGCTTTACTTGATTGTCGTGGGTTAATTGTTGTTTGAATCGGGATTTTCGAGCGGTCACCGCATCGACTGCGGTTTCGCCTTGTGAAATCGTACGACCCTCGCATTTTCTTGTTCAACAAATGGCACCGTTTCCGGGGAGCAACAACGCTTAGTTCGGGTCTTCTTCGTGATTGTGATCATTTGTCTATTTCACGGCTTTTATTGTTGCTATTTTGTTTTCTTTATTTTTGATATTGATTGTTGAGCTGTCTAACCTTCTCTTTTGTTGACTTTGTGTGAGGAACCGCGGATCGAGTGAGGCGCTCCACCCTAGGCGTCTATGCACCCACGTGAAGCCGGCTTCTGCCAGCTTAGCACCGAGGAGACGAGAAGAGATTTTTGAAGACCAAGCTCCACCTTTAGATGTAGAATTTATTTCATGCATTTATTCTTGTAATTTAAGTGAGAGAGCGACCTATATTTGTAATAATACAGGTACCCTCGGACACTTGGACTTTCGAGCCTAACTTCCAGGTGTCTATTCACCTGGGGGCTCACCGCGGCTTTTTACGATTTTCTTCGCATTCCTTTTATTTTGTTTTGTTTTCCGATTTTATTTATTTTGTGTGATTGAGCCCCTAGTTTTAGGATTGCTTGCGATAGACTAAGGCCAAACACTTAATATTTTGCATGCACCTATAGTCTCGTTTGGACTTAGTCAAATTTTAAACAGTTGATCATCACCTTCAATCCGTCACGCCGCGAGCTCTCCCCGCAAAGCGCTTTCTCCTAAACTCAAGTGTGTTGAGCAGATGAGGGGTGAGCCTAGACCAGACTCTATGGTTGAAGATTGGCGGTCAACTTGTGGTTCTTCCCGATAATAGCAATTTTTGAAACTTAGGGCGATTTCATCGGCTTTTGCATTTGGATATAGATAGGTTTCAATTCTGCTGAGCATCCTTGCATGTAGAGTGCTGGAGGCAAGGTGAGCATTTATGCTTTAGCATTCATCATCGTTTTTGCTGCTTGCATTGCTTTTCCGACTCTTCCTCTGATTTTGATCACCTAGGTGCTAAGTGAAATTGACTCCTCGTTAGGCTCGTGCATTTTTATTAAAAATTTAAAAAAAAAGGTGATAATCAATAAAATTGGGACTACTAATATTACTTGACCCTAAAACCAATAAAAAAGAAAAATCTTGTATTGGGGCGAGTAATCCCCTCCTTGTCTTCGTTTTACTTGCTCGCGCACACACTAAGGTTAGTGCCCAAATCTCATTCATCCCCTAAGTGTTTGCGCAATATTGGACTTCTCACCTAACTCTAAAACAGACAAGATTACAAGACCGCATTTTACGGTCTCTACCGAGTTGAGTAGGTGAATTGAGGGTTTGTCTTGTTTCGTTTTTGTTTGTGATTGTTTTGTGTGTGTCCTAGATCGCTTCTGCGCACTTGCGCCTTTCTTCCCACTTCTCTTGACTTGACCATCGTGCTCTCCTGATCATTTTCTTTTGTTTCGAGATGGCCGATTGGAGCGTATTTTATCCGGACTTTGCGGATCATTCGTTCACTCCAGCTTATCCACCTCCTTTTTTCCAGGAGGACTTTGCTCCTAAATTTTGTACATATCTGCCTCAGCCACAGTATCAGACCTCGGATTTCTATCCACCTCCACCTGTATATTATCCTCCTCCACCTCCACATCCACCCGAGGCCGAGCTGTTGGAGTCACCTTTCATGGAGTCCACCTTTGAGCACTTGACCCAAATGATGGATCATATGAGACAGAGGATTGACCACCTCACTAGTACCAATAAGAGCGACCATGATATTCCACAATTTGATGATATGAGTTCACTCGAGGATTTCCATGAGAGCTTGCAATCGCCAAAAATACAAAAAAAAATGAGAAAATTTTAAAAACACAAAAAGAGATTGGGAGACTTTTGATCGAGTCAGACTATGAGGAGAGCGCCCACTTGCCAGATCCTTTGTCCACACATTCATTCACATCCCGTCCCACCTTTGACCCCGAGGATGCCTCTGTACAGACAGCTCTTGGCATGCCTCATGTATATGCTGATTCCGACTTTCTCCCTTGTATGGAGGAGGTCCAAAAATTCAAAAAGATCTTGACTGAACCCGAAGTGGTGGCCACCATTCATGAGATCATCCGTGCCCCACTTCAGCAGGCCATGACCGATTTATCTGCTCCTCTTCCCCAGAAAAGAAAGCGGAGGAGCAGATCTGAGCGTCACATCTTGACCATGGCCACTGCCCACGCCATCACACACCGTCCCATTCCTCGGAAGAAGAACACTGCCACACCTTTCATTAGCTGCACCATCTCTGACCACACATGTGATCACACTCTCTTAGACGGCGGTGCTTCGATTAGCATCATACCCTTCTCGCTGGTACAGTCTCTTCACCTAGGGCCTCTCAAGAAAACCAAGATGATCGTACAGTTTGCTGATGGATCAATCAAGAGGCCGAAGGGTATCCTTGAAAACGCTGTCATTTCAATTCAGGGCACGAGCTACCATGTTGACTTTGTTGTTTTGCCCATGGAGACCTCCACAGGGGAGCACTGTCCAATCATCCTGGGACGACCATTCCTCGCATCTGCGAGGGTCGTTATTGATTACGGATCAGGAGAGATTCGCTTTCGTCCTGCTGATGAGAGCGAAGCGTTGATCACCGCACCTACTGCCGACCAGAGACCTGCACCTGATATGACTTCACCTATCTTGGCTGACCCCGAGGACTATGATCTATATGAGGATATCAGAGAGACCTTCTTCATGATCGATGATGAGACCCGAGAATTCCTCTCCAAGGAGGAAAGCTCGGAAAGCATAGACCTTGGTCTTGCTGCTTCCTGTGATTGGCGATGTGTTGATGACATCCGCGGGATTTACACGATTGATACCATTGAGCAGAAGGCAGATTTAGAGACTATACAGGACGGACATGCTCTGACTACTTCCACTGATGAGTCCGCTCCTGTCCATGTAGATACTGATGAGACTAAGGCCGAATTTGACTTAGTTGCATTTCTTTATAGATTCGGGCCTTTTGATGAGAAAGATGATCCGGTTGAGATTATAGAGGACGAACAGAGTTCGACTACTTCCACCGATGACTCGTGCCTTTTGATTTTGACCTGGATGACACCTCGCAAGATGACTCTGGGTACACTACTTCCGATGATGAGGAGTTCGTCCCTTTCCACTTTGATATCAGCGAGACTCCCAAGGCCGGACCGAGCCGTACTTCTTCCACTCACTCGTCTGTGCCTCTTCACCCTAGGACCACTGAGGACCATCACCCTGTCGACCATGATCGGTTTCTGTCATCTGAGGACCCCGATGTCGACCTGCACCACACTAGATCTATCCCTCAGCGGTCCCGCAAGAAGGTTCGCTTTCTACCTTCTTGACCCTTTGTACATCCATCATGTTGTACATTCGTGTTGTGTACCTCCGTCTCTCTTCCATATTGCTCGTCCACCCATTCTCGTGTTTGCCTAGCTTAGGACATAATTTGTCCTAAGTATAGGGGGGTGGACGAGCCGAGTGTTCTTTCATCATTCCGTGTCATCACTCCTGTTGTTGCCCATACTTAGGATTTCTTTTACCCTAAGTATAGGGGGAGTGGTGTGTACATCCTCACGATCTCTTCTTCCATCTTCATCTCTTTTCTTCTTTTCCTCTTCTATCTTCTTCATCTATCAAAAAGGTACTGCCCTTCTAGACAGTTTTCCATACGTAGGACGTACTTTGTCCTAAGTATAGGGGGGTGTGCACCCCGAGTTTTTCATTTATCTCGATCCTCTCCATTGTCTCCTCTTCTTGTCTATACTTAGGGATATCTTACCCTAAGTATAGGGGGAGACAATCTGAGTACGATCTGTTCATTCCCACCCTTGACCCTCCCTGCGTTGTGTACAGTCTGCTATACTTAGGATTATTTGATCCTAAGTATAGGGGGTACGGTCAACTTCTCATTCGTTCATTCGTTTCTTCGTTCATTTATTCTTTAGATTTTCCTATACTCAGTACGAGTTATGTCTTCTCTTTTCTCTCTGATATATGAGGACATAGCTCAAGCTAAGTATAGGGGGGTCGTATATACTGTGTATATACTTTAGCCATAGCTCGTACTTTCGTATTTTCTTAATAATAATATGGCTAATAATTCTTTAAAATTCATTAAAATCCGTAATAAAAAGATGTTATCATTCCTTAAATTCTTTTTGTGTATTTACTGATTAATAAATCAGGTGAAAATGTTTTTTGCAAAATGTTTGAAAAAAAGTTTGAAAATCTTTGTGAACATCTATTGAAAACTATTTTGAAAATGTTTTGTTAAATGTTTTCAACCTGTGTAAAAATGTGTGGTTTGTAAAAATTTCTTTTCTTTGTGTGAAATATAAAAGTTTGAAAAATGATTTGCAAATGGTTTGAAAAATGGTTGCAAAAATGCCTTGAAAAATCTATATATACTATTTTGAAAGCCTTTGCAAAATGATTTTCAAATGTTTGTACATGTCTGTAAAATGTTTGTAAAAATTATTTTGGACTATAGTTTTCTAAAATTGTGTGAAAAAGCTTGTGTCAAATAAGTTTGAGGAATACATACATCACACCAAAACCCACTATATATATGTATAAAACTGATCACTTACCTTTGTAAATTCTTAAAATCCATTTCTTGTAGATATAAGAAGCACTCCCATGTACATGTTTTCACCTAGTTTTCAGCCAAAATCTTTTTATTTTCAAAAATCCCAAAAATATTTGCAAAACTAAAATCCAAAAACATGTGAAAAATCTTTTTGAAAAATACAAAAAAAATATTGCATATGCATCATCATCATCATCTTTTCAAAAATCCATAAAAAGTTCAAAATTTTAAAAAATTGCATCACAAAAATATTTTCTGCATGGCATTGCATAGCATTCGCATTTTTCGGATTGAGTTTGATAGTTGAACAAGTCTAAGTAAAATCCGAAGATTGGAGCTTGATTGGACCTTAAAATCTAACTAATAACAGGAACCTTATAGGAATTGGGTTTGAGATACTTCAGGTCTAGTTCACTTAATTCTTTGAGGATCACGGGACTTGGTTCAATGGATTCTTGACTGCCTAAGTAGATTATTTCGGAGCACACGCACGACCCTTGTTGATAATGACCTAACTTGGACACCTGCACCTTTCACATGGCTCAACTCAGATGGAGTTGCGAGGGGATTGGATTTGCCGGTATGAGACGCACACAAATGGAAACATTTGTCCTCCTCTAGGGAGGGAAGTGCACCCCAACCCGTCCAGTGATAAGGAAGTCTAAAGACAGGAGCTGTGGGTTGCGATAAAGCTTCAAAAGAGGGATAGTCTACTGGCTCAAGAGGAAAAACTCCTTATGTAAATGCTGCTGTATATAGTATTTCAAAAAAAAAATGTTCAGGCATGTACAAAAAGCCTGCAAAGTATGTACAAATGGTGTAAAGTCAATAAGCAAACTTGAGTTCCAAAGTCACATCATGTGAGCCTGCAGCAGGATGACTTGACTACACTGGTCTTGCATCCCAGGATAGGTAGCTACACTGGCTACCGTCCATTCTTCTCTTCACCCCCCTCCTCTTGAGCCGGTTGCCACTTGAACTTAGAAGGGAATACCCGCTCCTCAAGGATGGAGTTATTGGATTGGGGAATCATTGGGTTGTCGTACTAGAGAAGTCAGTTTCTTTGTCATTCCGGTTGAGGAGAGCCACCATCACTTACACTGTACGAGTCAGACTCATGGTCGTAAGAGTTTGCGTATGAATTGAGATATTTCTGACCTGGCTATTGAGGGGACTTGAGCAGAGATTTGGGATTCTCAAGGACTGTTGAATTTCAAATTCGGTTCTCACTAAGGTTCCGCCCGCACTTAATTTCCAAAGGTCCGACTTAAGCTCCAAACATTGATTTTGCGAAGACAAGTTTGATAATCAGATAAAATCCAAGTTTTTCTTTTTCTTTTCTTTCTATTCTTTTGCACTTATTGCATAAGTGATTGCTAGGGACTAGCAAAGGTAAAGTATAGGGGGATGATGAATCCACATTTCATCATCTTTATTCTATCATTTTGGCATCAAAAGCCCTAGCAAATACCTGTAAATAGCCTTAAATACATCATCTTAGCATTCATGCATATGCATCATATTAGTGTATAAAATACTGTAATTAAAGCCTAAATTATAGAATAAATAAAGAAAAGAAAAAGAATAAAATATTGTAAATATTTTATGACCCGAAACCCTGAGACCTAGGCATCTTGATGAATAGGTCGACAAGGAATAAAGTAGGGGGACATAAAGGCCAAAATACAGATAAAATACCTATATTTTCTATTCATTCTTTATTCATTTTGGGACCTATTTTTGGTTCTACGTTTTATACATCAAATAAAGAAGCTTTGTACATGAAAGTTGTAGATAATTTAATAAAGAAAAATACAAAATTGATTTCACAGAAAAATAATGTGCAGATAAAAAGTTATGGTCTGAATAAAAATCCAGAATCCCAACTTCCCAGACCCGTATCTCCAAACGAAAACTCCAAATGCAGCATACTCACCTTTAATTGTATATAGAATAAAATAAGCTATTTAATAGCGGTGGTTTCACATTTGGCGGAGCTACGGTTTGAAAGTTGAGTTTTGGACCCTCATTGTATAATTGTACATATTAAAATGTTCACTTTATTATTTATTTATTATTTTTATAATTTTATATTTTTTATAATGTTGTAAAGATTACTTATAATAATTGTGAATATTAAAATAAAAATAAAAATGTAAATAAAACTCAAAATAAAATACATGTATGTATAATATATAGGTAATAATTCTATAGACATACCTGCATAAAATACACTTCTATTTTATTAAATATACAAAATAAATAAAAATATAAAAATATAATTAAGTGTATAAAAGTATTTTATAATTTTATAAAATAATAAACAAAATAAATAAAATTAAATGTACAAAATAAAAATAAAATACTAAAATATATAGATAATATACCTATATAGGGGTATAAAAGCAACTTATAAAAATATACCTAATAAAAATAAATAAAAATTACCATAAAATAATTTATAAAAATTTAAACATTTTTTATTTTATAACCGAAATTAAATAATGTCATTTATTATTTTAAATTGAATTAACATAACATTTTTTGCAGGTTTTTCCTGGTTGGTCCACGTGGACCAACCAGGTGTGTTTGACAGTTGACCTCGTCAACTGTCTGACCCCCTTGTTCTTGTCAGACGTTGGGTTTTTCGCCCACTTTCGCCCTTTTTTCGAGGCCTTCCCTTTCACCGTTTGAGGTCGATTTCTTCACGAGATTGGTAGCCCTACCAATGATCTTACACGCCTATATCATATCTTGGGGGTTGGACCTCTTACGCGCCTCGTGCACCTCGTCGAAGGAGCCCCCTTGGCCAAGTTTCAAAACCAACCCATCACCCCCATTTCGAACTTGAACCCTCTTTTGACCCGATTTTCCTCCATTCTCTTCGGCCCTGGATTGAGTGATGTGACAGGGACCTCTCCGGCCGTCGTGGGGCAAGGATTAGCGGGCCGAGGAGTGGCTCCACCCATCTCCGGCCAAGCTTGGCCGTGAGGTCACTACCTTGGGTTTTTGGACCCTTGAGGTCATGTTTTTACTCTGTTTTTCTTTGCTTCAGTAGTTTGTTTTAAATATAGGATCTGGATCAGGTCGTCATATCTACATTTCATCACTCGATCGCCAACTGCCGTCACCTCGCTGGAGCTTGCTCCGGCGAGTTCCCATTCACGTTATCCACGCCCTATTTCACCGCGATCATCCTGGGAACCACTATCTGCTGTCGTGGGCTTCGTTTTGCAGGTCCCAGGTGCCGCAAGATCCCTCAGAGGGTCGGTTTTTGCTAAGTCCCGTGCCGCCTGGTGCTTCCTCCCCTTTCCGACTGTCGCAGCGGTACTCCGGTGGTCTATCACCTTTTTGAAGCCACTGCCTGTTAGGAGAAGCTTCCAGGAAGATCAGAGGGTCATCTATAGTGAGAGATATAGTCCGAGGATGAAGATTTTGCAGCCCCAACTCCATCCACGCCGAGTTCATCGGCGGTTCTTCCAGCGCCCCTACGCGCCGTCCGATTCCGCTGTGTTTTTGGCGTGGTACAGCTACCCTCGGATCAGACCGTCCTCCTGCCGTTCGATCGCCAATTGGGCTTCTAATCTGGACCGTCGGCCGCGAAGAGGCATCGTGCGCTAGCGGAGCGACACGTGGATAAGTGGCAGCCCATCCACCATCCGTCAGCGCCTTAGGTGGGGATTTTGTACGTTATACCCCGTCAAGTTTCGTTTTTGTTCTTTACTGTTGAAACTTTCATTTGTTGTGCTTTGTTTTTTTAGTCAAATTTGTGAACTTGCCCCCGAAAGTGTGTATTATTGCGGGAGAGCCCTCGCCAGGTCACGTGCTGTGTGCACATGGTCCAGCGATTTTGCAGGGAGACCCTCATCTTCTCGGGAATTAATATTTAGTCTTTGAATCATTTTATAACGGTATAACTTTTTTGGAGTTATTGCAAAACGACCCTCAGGTTTTTAGGATATCATGCCTTAGTCCTTGCCAGACCACGTGCGCGCGCATGTGGGTATGGTCTTTTTGCAATAAAACGGTGGTGGTTTGCTTATTTGACATTTACTCTCGAAATATTTCTGTTAAGTTACATATTCTTTGAACATATTGCAAAGAGGCCCTCGGATTTTTTGAATATTGCAAAAATGCCCCTGCAAGTGTGCATCTTCTTTTTGTTTCTAAGCATTTTTTGCATGCATTTAGAAAACCCCAAAAAATCTCCAAAAATCACATTAAGTTCCTGTTGTAGTGTAGTTTAACATCATATTTTTATTTTGCATATTTGTTGCATTTTAATATTTTTAAAAATTCAAAAACATGCATTTTCAGCACTGTTTGCTTATAAAATCCATAAAAAAAATATAAATTCTCCAGAAAAATCCCAAAAAAATATATTTTGTTTCTTGTAGTGTGTTTTAACTTCAGTCCAAAAATCACTAAAAATTACAAAAGAAAACTCATAAAATCATAAACCTCCAAAAACCTTTATAAAAATATTAAAAATTCTATAAAAACCCTAAAAATATAATCTTGGTATCTAAATTTTCCTTATTTTATTATATTTATGTGAAAATTAATTGGGAGAATTTTTTCTATTGTTTTCCATTTTATTTCTCCATTTTAGTTTCAGCCTTGCATTTTATTCACTGTTTTGCTTTATTTTGCTATTTAAAAATACCAAAAGCATTCTAAAAATTACCCAAAAATCACAAAAACAGTAGAAAAATATAAAAAGACCAAAAAGACTTTATTTGTTAATTTTTTAACATTTTTATCTATTTTTATGAATATCTCTTTCTCCCTTTTATTACATTGCTTTTATATTCCAATATTGAAAAAGAAAATATAAAAAAATATAAAATATAAAAAGAAAATATAAAATCAGAAATTATAATATCAAAATACAAAAATACAAAATTGAAAATTAAATAAAAAAATATAAAATTAAAAACCCACAAAAAAATAGCAAAGTAGACACTTGATCACAAATCACACATTTTGAGCATTTTTGCCCCGATCTAGCCTTTCTGCTCCATGTGTTCGACCTCTACACATACTTGCACTATACACATCTTGTTGTAGAGTTATAATAAATTTTAACTGCACACACTTTCACTGCTTTACTTGATTGTCGTGGGTTAATTGTTGTTTGAATCGGGATTTTCGAGCGGTCACCGCATCGACTGCGATTTCGCCTTGTGAAACCGTACGACCCTCGCATTTCCTTGTTCAACAGTCTGCAAGATCAGGATTTGAGATTTGATCTCAATATCCAAGTAACTATACGTGAACATACAATCGCCCTATCCTTATCTCCAAGTATCGATGGAGAAATCACATTATCCACGAAAGAGTTCAAGAATACTTTCATTGTTGATAATGCATCTGAGCATCGAGAAATGGATAATTTAATGATATTTAATTGAATAATATGAATTTGATTCATATTATAAGGAGAGTTATCTATGATAATTAAATTTAATTTAATTATCAAAAGATGTGAATAATGTGAATGTGATTCATGTTTTTTTGGCACATGAGAAGAGTCATCTTAGATAATTAAATATGATTTAATTATCAAAGATATGATTAATTTGGATATCTCTATCCATAATAATCATGGTTGTTATAAATATGATTTATAATATGTTAGAGAGATTTAATTGTAAATATAGTTACAAAGTATATATTGTTGTGAACGCGATTCACAATGAACAACTAACTGTAAATCTGATTTATATATTATGTTATATATATGAATATGATTCATATTTATCGATGGCATGATTGACGTTTCACAAATTTAATTTGGAATTATTTTGTGAAGATAAATGCAATAATAGGTGTTACATTTTATCCTATATAATAAATATATATTAAGGGAAGCGAAACCACCAACAAGGTGGCTGTCCACCTTGACCAAGTCAAGGGGGGGACAACCACCCTTTTTATAGGGTGGTGGTTGCCTCCCTTGTTATCTATTTATTATAATTGAAATTAAAATGGAATTAATTTGTATCTTGATAAAGGGGTATAATTAATTTATTTTAATTAAATTTGTTGTTGTAAATTTGTAGCAACAAATCATGGCCATTGATTAATAACCTGTTAATCTAAACCTTTGGATTAAGAGGGCACATGGTTTGAGATCCATATACATCCAACTAGTATAAAAGGAAGGGTAGCCCTTGCCTTAAAGATAACACACATAATTCTAAGAGTTATTAAACTCTCTCCATCTCTCTCTATACACGCCAAGTCTCTCTCTGTCTCCTCTCTCCCTTAGAGTGGACGTCCACCCTAAACTCTAGAGAGGGTCGTCGTCATCGCCATGCTATTATGTTGCTTCTTCGACCCCTCGTGAATCTATGTCTCCTTCGGTGCACCTCGCATGTGAAGAAGACGTCGGATCTCTTGAGATGAGATCAGGAGATTTGTCGCTTGGATCATCAACATGGATTGTGAGGAGCACACGTTTGATCAACGTGCTAGCAAACGTCTCCTCCGTCAGATCAGACTTGAGATAGGAGGTCTCTTCATTTAGAGACTCAATCGCAACCATGCTTCAAGAGGTAAACCTTATACTTGTTTTTGGTTTAGATGAAATGATCCAAGAAGTGTTCTTGGTTCATGTGATTTCATTGTTCAATTTTTTAAAATTATGCTTCCCTGAGCTACTAGTACGACTAGTCGCTCCCGATCGCATATGATGCGATCTCCATGCTTCTGTGATGTGCTTAAGGATTTTCCCATATCCTTCAAGTGGTATCAGATCCATAGGTTGGAGGTTTTGGATATGATCCATAAACCTAAGATGACACATGCATTTTAAGTTGTGTGAAGTTTCATCGCATTTTATTCATGCAACCCAGTTTAGTGCATTTTTCTCCCTTTTTATGTCCCTTAAAATGGGAGTTTATCACTTGAATTATGTTCCCCGTTTAATTAGAAAACCTTAGGACTTGAGTTTGCGTGATTTGGAATCTGTTTGCTCAAGCTATGATTGTTTTATGAGACATGTATAAATGTTAAAATACTCTTATATTGAAATCTTTTGAATTCGACATAAAAGATCCTTTGTCTTAAGAAATGGTTCTTTATAGATGAAGGGAGCGCAGTGGAAGCATGGATCTGACCCAAGTAAGAAGGAAAGTCAAAGAGTTGATTATGCTTCTATGACTTCAAATGACATCCAAAGAGTTGGATGAATGCCAATACTAAAATAAGCCGATGTACTGATAGTATGACTATATGGACTATATAAGCTCCTTAGAGAAAGACTTGGATAGTGCACTAGAATAATCTACAATTGATTATTAAAATTGACTTTCTTTTTGGATAAGATCAAAGTTTAATAATTGTATCTCATTCTTCTAATGACATTTGCAATTGGTTGCATATATTTTAGAAGACTAGAAAATTTGATATTATGGTTTAATAGTCATCCACATGGATATTTATGCAATTGTTGCAATAATCTCTATTGGATAGATAGACCTCATAATTTCAGTGGGAGAGTCCTTAGTCTTAGAGAATGTCTCTATGACCTAGATATTATAATATACTCATCATTTATTTCTAAATGTTGGAAATAAACATGCATTCTGGAATAGACCTATCATAAATAGTTGTGATGGATATACTTTGGAAAGTAATATAACATCGATAGGACTCTACTAAATAGGAAAATTAATGAATAGTTCACTAATATTTCCAATACTGGAAATTAAACCTTTTGAGATCAATAGGAGGATGAAGATCATTTGACAATGACCTGGCATCAAGCTTTGAACATATGTTTGTAAATGTAATCAATAGACTAGTAAGATATTGAACTTTAGATTGTCTGAAGGTTCAAAACTTACATACTTATGAATAGAGATCCAAAGAAAAATGTTTGGTACGACCTTATCTGTGAATGGTGTAAGATGCCAAGGTATTAAAGATCTCATACATATTGATGTATGTGGATCATCTATATAATAATAAACATTAATGATATGTGATATCTATTAATGATTTTTATGATATATCATCCCTTCACCTTAGAAACCTTTAAAATCTTCAAAGATTTTACAATTTTGGTTTAAAACCAAAGTTTGAAGGAGGATGAAAGAATTTGATCTAATCAAGGCAGCAAGTACCTATTAGAATAATTCAATGAATACCTTATGGAGACATGAATATCATTCCTATCTCACTCCTCCTAATACACCTAAACTCAATAGAGTTGTAGAGACATGCAATTGGATCATATGTAACATGATTTATTCAATGATTGATCTTGTCATAATTACTTCTTAGTTTCAAGGTATATATGTAGCAGAGACTACAATATATATCCTTAATACGGTTCCATGCAAGTTAGCTAGAATGTAGCACCAGAGAGTGATACTTCGTTAGGAAAATAAAGGATGATAATTGATACCTACTTTTTGACCTTGATATTCTTAAATGATTTCATCTCTAAGGATATGATTCTTAAGGGATAACTCTCTTGAGAATCAAGATGAAAATGAAGTGAAGGAACTCGTTTAATCCTGAGAAGATAATGAGGCTCCTGAAATCGGAGACTAAAAGGACAATTAAAGATGAAACACACATTCCTCTTCAAACAAGTTTGAAGATGTATTCCGTGTGTCAGTTAAGTCTGACAATGATCTGACTTCGTATGATGAAGCTTCCAAGGACAATGACATGGAAAAATGGATGTTAGCAATAACGTTTAAGGTAGACTTCATATATAACTATTGTATATGGACCCTCAAGGATCCACCTATGAGGGTAAGACCCATTAGGTGTAAATAGATCTTCAAGAGAAAGAGGGAACCTGATGAGAAGGTAGAGACCTTCAAAGTACGGTTCGTATACACAAGATGCCTTGGAGAGAAGGCATCGCTTTTCATTAGACTTGCTCTCCTGTGAATTTCACAAAACCTTTATCACTTAGTTTTCGACTTTTTGGAAATATATTAGCTGATGAATTAGTAGTTGTTGTTCTTGTTTCTTTAGTACCTTCGGTAGTTCCTATACCTGTCATGTTTCTTGGATTATTTACAAGTTGTATTCAAGCTCTTATTTATGCAACTTTAGCTGCGGCTTATATAGGTGAATCCATGGAGGGTCATCATTGATTAGCTTACTATAGTTATAAAACTTGACTTTGACATTGATGAATCCAAGATTCATTAACATTCTGTTTGCATTTTGTCTTAAAACCCTTAACAAATACATGTAAATATCCATTGAATTTCATTTTTTAACAAAATCCCATTCATGAATAAAAATGCATTATTATGCATTAAAATCATGTAAATAAATAAAATAATAAAAATAAAGGCAAATTGTAGATATGTATATATGTACAATATGACTTGTAAAAATAAATATAGCTGAAAAATATATTTATAACCTAATCCCCGAGACCAAGTCAGCATGGATTGGTCGACAAATAAATAAGTAGGGGGGGACAAGGAAAAAACAAATAAAAAATAATTAATTTCACATTTCATACATTCTCCAATAATTATCCAATAAATATAAAAACTTAATGATTTTTAATTAATTCATATGAACATATTTTTCACCAAACTCTTCTCCTATTTTTTTTCTAAAAATGCATAGAAAAATAAAAAAATAAGCTAAAAATATTAACCTGGTATATATGCCAAGAAATCCAACTTGTATATTTTCAAAATCCAAACTTTCGATCAACATAACTTGCTCGCACGAACTCCAATTTCACTCTATTCACTTTAAAATTCATAGAATAATATTATCTAATTAATGAAGGTTATTTCACTAAAATCGGAGTTTGTTTGCAAAAAGTCGGTTTTGGGACCAAACCACAACTGGGTTTCTGGGCTATCTTTTTTATTGAAAGCAGATTATTTATCATTTTAATGATTTTATAATTTTTAGTATTTTATTGGTTTTTTACTTCAACCATAATTTATTTCATAATTTTTGGAATTTTTTTATTATTTTAAATAAATGAAAAATCCTAATTTATAGGTATAAATGGATTATAAAACTTATACTTGTATTTATTAATATATCTAAATTAATCTATTAAAAGCCATAAAAATTGTATATACTTTATTTATTAACCTAGTAATTAAGAAAATATAAAATTAATATACTATATATTTATTAATTAATTTAAAAAATACAAAACCTCTTTTAAAAGTATTAATTATACTTTTTTTTAATGTAATATTCTTATTTTGTAAAATAATTATTATGCACTAAAAGTAATTATACCATAATTTAGATAATCTAATTAATTACAATTTTCATTTTATACTTTTTTAAAATACCTTTATTTACTATTTAATCCCTAATTAATAAAGAATTTCTTGAACCTAGCCAACCAAGTGCTGACACATGTCAGCACATGGGACCTTCTTCCTCAAGAAGGTCGGCCGGAATTTGTTTCAACTGCCCGATTTCAACTTTTTCTCCATGCAATTTCTTAAGTTCTTCCTCCTATCTAATTTGTTGATCATCTAACCCTAACAACTGTCCTACACACCAGCCCTTAATCCTCTAACAAACCTCCATCGATCACTTATAAAATCCTCTCTGACTTTACCATTCCTAAATAATCACTCCTAAGATTCTAACTTCCAGATACACCTAGCCGTCACCTCATCTTCACCGCTGTGTCCAGCCCAGACTAGGGGGTGACAACTCCGTCCAAGGCAAGCACGTGGAAGAGGGTTGATCGGAGGAGGTTCCAAGGTGATCGCCGCCTTGCATCACCGCCATATCGTCGCATAGAGCTCCGAGAAGACCGCTCATCGAGCCATCATCATAGGGTCCTATACCTTCGATCCCAGGTCAGTTCCTCCACTTTTTCCCATTTTATTTCTCAATCGTCATGTCTGCATTAGCATAGTTAAGTATGTAATTAGGTATCCTAATCACCATTGTTAGACACCATTCTATTCAGGCTTCAAAACCAATTCCAAACAACCTCAAATCGACTTCCATTTATCGCATTATCTTTGATATCCATTTTCTGGGGAGCCATTATTTGAACAGCACAGTCCATAATTTTGTTGGCTGATTCCTTGCGAATCGAGCACCTAGATAGTCATTTGCAGGTAATCAATTAGCTAGAGCACAACAATCTTTCATCTGGAGCTTCAAAAATCGAAGAATGATCAACGAACCATCATCTTCATCAACCTATAGGTCTGCCTGAACCACATCTTCATCGGCGAATCGCCATCACCAACGTCCACCTCCAGAGGAGATCCACCACGGGCGAGCTGGGAGGGAGAAGGTGTCTCCCTCCTGGCCCCGCTGGAGGCTCAAGCCGAGTGCTAGTCGACAGGAAGAAGCCGGAGAAGATGCCATCATCGTCAGTTGCGCAGAAGTTGAAGATCCTCAAGAACACGTTAGAGTGCACGGGCCCGCACCACGTGTCCCTAGTGGACGGTCGAGATCAGCCAGATGCATCTAATTCCAGTCGATGATCTTGAAGGGGTAGAACAATTGCACAATAAACCCAAGCGAAGATACAGAGTCCCCTTCAGCTTTAATAATTTTCCTGAATTACATTTAGGTCCCCGCGTAGGGACCTAAATGAAATCAAACTTCTTTTCTTTGCACTTTTATCCTTTCCAGGAACCGGTTTGTAACAGAACATAAAACTTTTTCTTGCAGTTATATCCCTTGCTCGTAGGGGTGTTTTGGAGACCATTTTTGTTGTATTTTCTTCCTGAATTTTTAGGGTAGATTCATAACTACCTAAGATAAATTTTTTATATTTTTTTCACTATTTTTCTTGGCTTCATTTCGTCAATTTCATTTTCACAATATTGTGTTAGTTTTGAGTTATTTTTTGAGTCTTTTGTAGAATCAAGAATAAAGCAAATATTTTCGAAATTCAATTCTTTTGTCAAAAACCTAAGTGTCAATATTCTGCCTCCTTGAGTTCGACCCAAGCACACTTACCTGGATAAGTAATACAGTGTAGATGAATTAGGAGAGATAAGCCACATAATCTCATTCTCTCTCTCTCTCTCTCCTATTTTGTTGATTTTTGTTTGATCAACGCGACTCTTGATTCAGTGGTTTTCTACAACCGACATCTCTAACCGCTAGCAAAAGCTGCGTTATCAAAATGGCATCGTTGGTGGGGAGGCGTTATTTCTACATCGGTTTTTGACTTTAATTTTGAAAATTTCCGATATTCTTGGTTTTACAAATTTTATTTCTTTCTCAATTTTCGATTGGTTTTCGATTTATGAATTCTTCTTCGGTTTTAATAGTTTTTCATGTTTCTTCGAATTTCTTTCAATTTTTAAGGCTTTTCGTGTTTTTCTTTTTTTTCTCTATCTATTTTTGCAGGGCCTATAGGTTCAACAGGCTTCCTCAGAAACTGAAGCAGTTGAAAGTGCAGAGACCGACCTCTTCTCTCATGGGTCGGTTGTTGAGTGTAGAATTAGCAAGGGTTTTACTTGTAATATTTTTGTAATAAAAAAATTGATTAAGGGCACTTGCCTGTGTTTTTGTATTTTGTAGAAAGGGGCCCCGTAAGGGCATTCTGATTTGTACCTCCCTTACCTTTTTCTCGGGGTCTACTTCACCGAGTGTTGTGCTTTTGGGGGAGCAGGGCACCCACTGTATTTTTTCTCGCATCGGCGGTTTTCCACAGCTTTTCATAAGGCTAGGTGCATGCTTAGGTATTTTTTGAATTTTTTTCTTCTTATCTGCTTGCGCCTTCGTAGTTAGTTCTAGGACTCGCAACCTAGGTGCATGTTTTTAGGATATAATAAAAAAATATAATAAAATTGTTGGACGTTTGTCTGAAAAAAATCTAAAAAAAAGAAAATTGAAAATAAAATCGGTACTACTTAAATATCTGACTCTAAAAGAAACATAAGGATCATGTGCTTTTGGAGAGTAATCCCCGCACTTCAACTGCAGGTACATTTCCAGATATTGTGAGTGAGGGACGACACTTAAGGCTAGCACCAAAGTCTCTTTTTCATTCAAGATACTACTTAGTCCATACACCTGATCACTATTCTTCAGTGGGTACACTCGGGTAGTTAGAAACAGCATGAGTTTACTTAGTAGAGTGGGGTGTTTAGAGGATACTGCGTAAGGTTCCGTCCTCAAGTAACATGAGTAGTCGGAAATGGTCCGTACTACTCCCATACTGGCTGAGAACAAGTGGTCTGTAAGGCCTGTTGCGGGGAAATTCCGGACACCTATCAACTCACGTTAATTTGTGAATATACTTGTATGCCAAAATAACCCTAAAACCTATAAGATAATTGACTGACCTCTTACGGTCATCATTGAGTTGTGTTGGTGAATATGGGGTTTGCTTTGTTTTTGCTTGTGAGGCATGATTTACCACGTCATATACGCCTTCTCCCATCTCTCTTTATTTAACATCATGCTCTCCCAATTATCCACTTAACATCGAAGATGACGACTTGATAACTATTTTTCTCAGACTCTGTAAGCTCTCGATCTTTCACCGTCCATCATACATCTTCACAGACTCGAGATGAACCTCTTACCGAGTCAGTCCCCTCTGATCCCGAGGAGAGTCAGACCCAAACTCCCTCGCCTCCCAGCCCATCTTTTGAGGCAGACCCCCGCCTCAATTTATTGTCGCTTTTTCCGGCCGATTTTTCTCTGAGTTCTTACGAGAAGTTTTCCTTTCCAGAAAAGTTGAAGCAGATGGCTCATGGAAAGGGATCAGTAGAGGAGCGACCAGTTGAGGAACAACATGTTGATGGAAGACCGGAACCAGCCGCAGATATTACAACCAGGATTCTCGATACATTGCATCAGATGAATATTCAGATTCGAGACTAATTTAGAACACATAATGAGTTACGAGCTGAGATTGCTATGCTCAGAGCAGGAGCCGGGAACCCACTGCCACCTGCCATGGTTCCAGCGAAACTCAGAGATGAGTATGACCCAGGTGCCAACACTCTACATCATTGGATTCAGTTTCCACCAAATCAGGGGCCATATGAGTTACGCCAGTCATTCATATCACTTCTTCCCAAGTTCTATGGGAATGCAACAGATGATCCATTTACCTTTTTGCAACAATTTGAGATGATTTGTGGTACGGCTAATTACCCTGGAGTTACGTAGAAGGCCATTCACCTCAAAGCCTCCCGTTTGCCTCAGAAGATAAGGCACTTTACTAGATCAATCATTTGGGGAGAGAGTTTTTTACGTGGACTGACCTGAAGTCCATGTTCCTACGTACATTTTTTCCTCTCGGACAAACAAATATGATGAGGAGTCAGATCTCCAACTTCACTCAGTTTTCGAACGAATCATTCCATGAGGGGTGGGATAGATTCAAGGATCTTACCGAGAGATGTCCTCATCATGAGATATTGATGAAGGTGCTAGTGCAGAACTACTTTGTAGACTCCAGCCGGATATTCAGGGGCTTGTGAGTGCCACATGTGGCGGCAACTATCTGACTCGGGATGACGAGCCTATCCGGTCCATCCTCGAGGGGATGGCAGAGAACTCGAGAGTCGTCGACTCTACTCGGGCATTCCAGAAGTCCCTACAGCAACCACATCACCGAGAGCATCATAAGGTGGAGAACATTTCAGACTCTGAATCCAAGAACAATATCGGTTATATCAGCGAAAAGTTAACATTAGTAGATGTGATTCAGAAGCAAGTTCATGACTTGTAGCCGTTGCGAGAGTTGGAGTAACTCTCATCTCTGCCTCAGCAACTGAGTGATCTTAAAAGAAGGTGGCGAAATTGCAGCATTAGTATCAGAAAGCTCAAGCTTCTTCGACTTCACAACCTACTCGGAGGTCTTTACCTACTCCACCTACCCGACAGATCTATTTCGTCCAAAGTGAGACGAAGACTCAGCAGATTGATTGGCCTGAGGAACAGTCTCATGCCAATCCTAACCAGATCACCAGCCTGGGAGACATTGATGTTGATTCTCAAGCCACTCTTGAGATCAACGAATTATGGTACGCTCTTATTCAGCCAGCTTCACAGTTTCCTTTTCCTAGTGTACATCACCAGCAACAGCCGCAACACTATCCGCAGCATGGACGTCAGCACTATCAGCACCGATAGTACTACACGCAGCAGTAGTCTCACCAGAACGTCTATCAGAGACCACATTGTGTCCATCATCCTGCTCCGCAATCACAGCCCAATTATCACCAGCAGCAACAGTCCCATATACGCTACAACAATCTCCTTAGCAGTACACTCCACAGCAGCAAACACAATGGGAAGAGAGAATCGAAAGTCAGGGTTACTATGCCAAACCAGAAACATCTTCACAAGCCATGGCACTGAACCAGATCATGGACATGCTGAGCACACTCCAAATCGCGCATAAGACTGAGATGGAGCGGGTTAACAATCGTATGGATGAGTTAACCATGCCCATGACCACTCTCCCTGCACAACCTCAGATGAACCCAAGCAACAAAAGGAGGCTCCCTGATCAGGTAGACGACACAACAGTTACAATCTCTTTTCCTGAATTTGCATCTAACTTCATTCGACTCAGGAGTGATAGATTACCACAAGCACCTGATCGGAAGGAGGAGATGGCACAGGAAGAGGAGCGAAGGACAAACCATGATACACATGCTGAGGAGAAGAACCATAACGATATGGATCAGCAACTCTATGATCAGGGAGAAGGAAGCGATGCTAAGATGATCGATATGGAATTAGGCGAATCAGACGAGGACACCATGCCAGGCCATGAAGACACACCCGAAGCTGATGTGTCCTTTCCTGTTTTAGGGAGTTTTGTAGATAACTCTGACACACTTGATGTACAACTTGATCTCGATTGCAATAAAAAGGAGATTTTTGTTCCCAAAGTTGTCCCTCTTCCCGAAGCTTTGTATGGAAAAGGCACGAAAAAATCTAAAAAGAATGATGTTACTCTAGAAGCTGAGAAATTACTAAAAGATCACGTCTTTTTGAAAATCCCGCTCCATGATGCCTTGGATCACTTCCATACGCTTAAGAAACAACTGAAAAATATATGTACAACACGTAGGAAGAAGAAGCCCCAACCAAAGAAGCATATTTTGACCAAGGCTACCTCCTACGTGATTTAGAACAAACTTCTAAAGAAGAAGGACTCAGGAGCACACTATGTTAGATGCGAGATTTCAGAAGCATTCAATCTCACTCTTCTTGATAACGAATCCTCTATCAATCTTTTACCATCTTGTTTACTTGACAAGCTCGAGTTAGGTCCTCTTTACAAATCCCGTTCGATCCTTCAGTTTGTTGATAGTTCCATAAAGAGACCTAGGGGCATATTGAGGAACATTATCGTAATCGTGTAGGGTCTGCAATTCCCACAGGACTTTACCGTCCTGGACATGGATTGCCTTACACAGTGACACCTTACCCCTGATCATTCTTGGGAGGCCTTTATTGGAGACCGCAAAGGCCCTTTTCGATTATGATATAGGGAAGGTATATTTTCACATAGAGGGTGAAAAGGTATATATTGAGATGGCGAGAGAATCATCCAGTGCCGCGTCTACAGCTAGATCCGATGCTTTCAGTTCCTTAACCACCTGTGATGTCCTGAATGAGGTTCGCCTTGATGACCTCAAGAGGTCTCAAGTAGGTACCTAAGATATCCTAGAAGAGGATGGGTCTGAGACTGTAGCTGGAAGATCTTCTGACGGAACTATTTATTTCAGCATGGAGGGTGAAGACCACATGGAACATAAATCTCAGGAGTTTATCACATATATTTTAGATTCATATTATTGACAGAACCCTCCATCTCAGATGATTCAGAGACTGATTTTTACTTAGCCGAATTGTTTTCGTCTAATCATTCTGAGGATGAGCACGGTAGCGAGCCGGATGATGTTCTAGACATCTTCTGTAGTCCGACTCCAGAACATGTTGAGATGGTGAAAAAGCTTAAGACAAAAACATCCATTAGCAGCACATATCTCATAACTCAATCAGAAGATGATATCGTAGAGCTAGATCTGACCTTGCCTGAGCTGAAGACCCTTCCACCAAGCATGAAATATGTTTTCCTTGCGAGTCCACACCAATAGTTTCCGATCATTATCAGCTCATATTTGACTAATGAACAAGAATCATGTCTGATGGAGGTTCTTGAGAGAAACCGCAACGCCATTGGATGGATTGTATCCAATCTCCGTGGTATAAATCCTACCTTATGTTCTCATCATATCTATCTAGATCATGACATCAGACCTTCCAGAGAGTTTCAATGTAGGTTTAATCCCATCTTACATGTTGTTGTCAAGAAAGCAATCACAAAATGGTGTGACACCAACTTTATTCATCCTATCTCCAACTCTGAATGGGTTATCCCATTGCATGTTGTCCTGAAAAAGTCGGGCATTCAGATGGTTTAGAACGAGAGTGGAGAGGAGATTCCAAAGAGAGTAACCACATCGTACCGGGTATGTGTGGATTACAGAAAGGTGAACGCCGCGACGAAGACGGACCACTTCCCGTTGCTTTTATTGACAAAGTGATAGAACAGTTGGTAGGAAAGGAGTACATCTGCTTCTTAGATGGTTACTCTAGATACAATCAGGTTACTATTGCCTCTGAAGATCAGGAGAAGACCACCTTCACATGTCCTTTCGAAATGTATGCTTTTAGACGGATGCCCTTTGGATTGTGCAATGCCCCCGCTATATTGCAGAGGTCCATGATTGCCACTTTTGCGGACATGGTCGGTGACTTTCTCGAGGTATTTATGGATGATTTTTAGCGCACCT
This sequence comes from Ottelia alismoides, assembly GCA_037367405.1. NCBI lineage: Eukaryota > Viridiplantae > Streptophyta > Magnoliopsida > Alismatales > Hydrocharitaceae > Ottelia > Ottelia alismoides. The sequence continues at coordinate 299,150 of JAZKJV010001809.1, read as the reverse complement.
ACACCAAGTACTTCAGAAATGTTGTAAGGTCGATCTCGTTTTGTCTTGTAAAAGAGCCAATTTATGGTTACAAATGGGATCGTGTTGGGTCACATCATCTCCAAGCAAGGCATGGAGGTTGATCCTGCCAAGGTGGATGTCATAAAATGACTCGATTCACTATCCAACGTAAAGCGGTTACGGTCTTTTCTTGGGCATGTCGGCTTTTACCGACAGTTTATTAAGGACTTCTCTAAGATTGCCCGACCGTTAACTGAACTGTTAGGCAAAGACATCGAGTTTTTGTTAGATGATAAATGTCTTCATGCCTTTTTCACTCTAAAAGAGATGATTATCAGTGCTCCTATCCTACAACCGCCCGATTGGTCTCTACCCTTTGAGATCATGACGGATGCTTCAGATTTTACGATCGGGGTTGTATTAGGACAGTGGAGGAACAGACTTCCAATTGCCATCCACTATGCCAGCCGCACTCTACACGATGCGCAACGAAATTACACAGTAATAGAGAAAGAGATGTTGGTAGTAGTGTTTTGCTTTATACAAATTCAGATCTTATCTTCTTGACTCTAAAATCAAAGTTTATAATGATCACTCAGCTATCTGCTTTTTAACAGAAAAGAAGGATGCTAAGGCACACCTTCTTAGATGGATTCTCTTACTCTAGGAGTTTGATTTAGATATTAGAGACAAGCCTGGGATAAAGAACGTGGTAGCTGATCACCTCTCTCGTCTACAGTTAGAGCAATCGTCAGATGATTACATGCTAGAGATTGCAGAGAGATTTCCATATGAGAGTATCTTTGCAGTTACAGAACTTCCCTGGTACGCAGACATAATGAACATTCTAGTTATACAGAAGAGTCCACAAGGTTGGTCGAAAGACCAAGTTTACAGGCTAGTGTTTGAGGCACAATATAACCTATGGGAGGATCTGATTCTTTTTCGTGAAGGACCACATTGTATTAACAAGCGATGTATTCTCCAGGAGGAATACAACAATGTCCTCACTCTATGCCATTCCTTAGATGCAAGAGGACATCATTCGAGTAAGAGGACAGCGTAGAAGGTACTTCAGAGTGGATTTTGGTGGCCAACTCTTGCTAGAGATGCATGCACATTCGTGAAGAGTTGTCCAGAATGACAGAGAGTCGTAGGGACAATTGGTGCTCGAGATGCCATGCATATGAAACTCATTATCATTTGTGAGATCTTTGACACATGGGGTATAGATTTTAAGGGACCATTTCCCTCCAACAACGGCTTTGAGTACATACTTCTCGCTGTAGATTATGTTAGCAGATGGGTGGAGGCTATACCCGCAAGAATCGCTGACAACAAGACAGTATGCAGGTTCCTAAGGGAACACATAATTTCGCGGTTCGGTATTCCACGTATTTTCATTTCAGATAGGGGTAGACATTTCATTAATAAGGAGGTGAAAAAGCTAGTAAAGAGTTATGCTATTGATCACAGCGTAGCTTCTCCTTATCACCCACAGACGAACGACATGGCTGAAGTTTCGAATAGGGAGGTGAAATCTATTCTCCACAAATTAGTACGACCAGATAGTAAGAATTGGTCACAGCTTCTAGATCAAGTTCTTTGGGCTTATCATACTGCATATAAGACTCCCATGGGTACTTCACCGTTCAGATTAGTTTACAGGAAGCCAAGCCATATACCCATAGAGATCATGCACACATCTAAATGGGTTATCAGAGAAATTTCATTAGAGTTACAAATAGCAGGAGCCAAGAGAAAGTTAGATCTGAATGAGCTAGTAAAGATTCAAAATCAGGCACATGAGAACACCCTCATTGACAAGGACAAAGTAAAGCGATGGCATGACAGACATATCCGACACAAGATCTTTGTTCCTTGGCAGAATGTTTGGTTGTTCAATGCATGGTTGAGAATTTTTCCTAGCAAATTGAAGAGCAACTGGGAAGGACCGTATACAGGTCGAACGGTGCACAACAATGGTAGTATTGCTATATCAAATGTGCCACCTGATGCAGAACTGATTATAGTAAATGGGAAGATGCTTAAGCACTTCGTGGAGACCACTGATCATCTAGCCCGAGTCGAAGTGATCTACTTTGTACAGGATGCATGACTACTCTTCCATTTCATCTCATCCTGTACAGAGACTTGTGAAGCCATTCGGTTTTCTAGAGAACATACATGTATATCCTTTATAGATCACAATCATCCCCATTTTTGTTCGTCTTCTATGCTCAGGATACCAGATCCTAAGTATAGGGGGGACCGATTGCCCGCTGATTCTTGTTTTCGATGTTTGTTCTTTTTACTTTTCTTTTGTATATCCTTTCTTTTACTCTAATCACTGGTCCCTAATTTTGGTCACACTCTTTTCTATACTTAGGATGCCTTATCCTATGTATAGGTGGGACCAAATGATTTTGATGTTTTTCTTATTCTTTTTCTCCTTTTGTTCTCTCGGGTGTATATTCTTTTCCCTCAGTCACCTCGTTTTTGCCCCACTATACTTACGATGACCTGCTCGTAAGTATAGGGGGGTTGACTGACTTAGCATCACTTATTCTTTTTCACCCACTTTTACTTAGCACGAGTTATGTTCTCTTTTGTCTCTTTTGATGCTATGAGGACATAACACAAGCTAAGTATAGGGTGTACGCATATATTTTATATACTTTTATCCATAACATGCCACAGACCGATTTGTAATAGAACATAAAAGCTTTTCTTGCAGTTATACCCCTGGCTTGTAGGGGCGTTTTGGAGATCATTTTTGTTGTAATTGCTTCCCAAATTTTTAGGATAGTTTCATAACTACCCAAGATACATTTCTTATAAATTTTTTCGTGATTTTTCCTTGCTTCGTTTCGTCGATTTAATTTTCGCAATATCGAGTTAGTTCGAGTCATTTTTTGAGTCTTTTGTAAAATAAAGAATAAAGTGAATATTTTCGGGATTTAATTCTTTTGTCAAAAACCAAAGTGTTAATACTCTGCCTCCTCGAGTTCGACCTAGCCACACTTACCTGGCTAAATAATATAGTGTAGACAAAATAGGAGAGAGAAGCTGTATATTCTCATTTTCTCTCTCTCTTTCTCTCTCATATTTCGTTGATTTTTGTTTGATCAACATGGCTCTTGATTCGACGGTTCACTACAACCGACATCTCTAACTGCTAGCAGAAGCCGTGTTATCAGACATCTACAAGATGGAAGTCAAGATTGCATTCCTCTATGATTTCCTCACCGAGGATATTCAAAATAAGTAGCTTCAGGTCTTCATAGTTGAGGAATACAAAGTGTGTAAAAAAACTCCATCTATGGACTCAAATAAGCTTCTTGTAGTTTGAACATTAGATTTGATTAGATTATAAATGTTATGATTTCACATAGAATCTTGATAAACTGTGAGAAGCTTAGTGGGAGTGCCATTGTGTTCATCATGCTAAATGTAGATGAAATTCTAATCATTTGAAATGATATAAGGATGAAAATAAGTGTTTTATAATCTGGTTGTTCTATACCTTGAGATGATATCTCAAGGATACCTCTTAGATCTTAGTTCTGAAAATGTTTAGAAGCAAAGAGAAGAGGATATTGGGACAGTCACATTAGTGGAACACCTTGGATATGTTCCATTTTCTGGAAAATTCCAAGAAAGGCTTCCCTTAAGATATGGTACTGACTAGCTTAAAGGGATATCATCTCAAAGAGTTGAGGATGTGAATACCAAAGCTACATGTCATAGTACATCAGCTTTGGGAAGCTCAGAGTATGCTAGATGTGTACAAAAGCCAGATGTCAACCATACAGCGAGAGTAGTAAGTTGTTACTAATCTTGCTATGGAGATAAAACACTTGATTACAATAATAACAATATCTTCAAAGAAGGCAAATTTTTGAGATAGTGATCTCAAAGTTTTATCATCAAGAACTTAAGACTTTATAGATAGTGATCTAAAAGGTCTTAACTGCAAATGCCTTATAAGACTTAAGTCTAGGTCTTAGTCTTAGGAGATAGAGATCTCCAGGAATAATGGTACTCTGCTAACGATAATAGAAACTACATACTGGTTATAATGGTTAATGAGTTATAGTGTCAAAGACACTTTAACTGCTTTAACAAGATTGAGTATTGGTTGCATAAGATGCAACATTTGCATTGGATGCGACGACTGTTACTACCATAGATGCAAGTAGCGTAAAAGGACTTGGCATAGTCTCATGGAAACAGAGTGACTAGTCATCTTACCTAGCTATTTTTCTAAATAGCCTATGATTATCACACGAGTGTGCGTTTAAAGATTAGCCCATTAATGGCTCTTTGGGCTAGTGGGAGATTGTTGGACATGCGAGCCCATGGTGAGCAAATATGCAATAAATGTTATTGCAAATATCATTCCCTGATCTGAAATGAAGAATAATTAATTTGCATAATAGGTTCCATGGTACAATTATGGTTATGTAACATGTCCATATTGATGATCATACAACTGTTGATTCAATTGTTGAATCATAGTGGTTAATGCTATCTAAAGAGTTAGATTGAGGACTCATCAACCACCACCAAATGATTTTTAAGAGAGTATTTCCATCCTAAGTAGGAGATGTCAATCCTTTCTCTAATGGGTTGATGTCTAACCGACCTCTTGATACAGGACCTATGCATAGAAATATAGATTCATAGGTGTTAGATAAGTAGGTCAAAGAGTTGAATTAACAAGATCGAGATAACCAAAGACCTATGTTGTATCCTGTCACGATATAGACACGTATCCTCTGACTAGAGATAGATGTGTTACTATATGTTTGAGTATGTACATTTGGCAGAGCGATAGGTTGATGATCTAATCAAGGTCTATACATCAGCACACTATTGTGCATAAAAGGGCATATGAGTAATACGATCTCTCAAAGGGACCATACAGGTTCATTTGTTGAATCGAAAGACATGATCTCACTCATGTGATATTGGGAATCAAATTTCATGCACGGTCATCTCGCTCTGGAAGTTTGACTGAATTTGTAGGATTGATATATACTTTTGGAAAGTATATGATCAATACCTTGGTATGATATATGTTTTTGGAAAGTATATGATCGATACCAACTCCTAATGATCAAGTGAGAAACTTAATGATAAAACCCTGAAGGAGATAGTCTAAATAGATCTAAAAATTTGGGTTTATTATAGGTTTTCTAGTATGTTGGATGTACAGGTATTAGGAATACCAGAGGGTGATGTAATCATAAATGATTGTATAACCATGATGCTTCCATTCCTATGGAGTTATGAAATAGGTTTGGATGTTAGTGACTCCTATTAATAGATAAGTAATCTGATCTTAGTCCAAATGTTGGACAGCGATCTAAATGTGATTCAGATGTAATAAAAATATCAGATTTACGGTTTTTATTTAATCAAACATCTATGGAAGGTCTGCAAGATTTGGATTTGAGATTTGATCTCAGTATCCAAGTCACTATATGTAGAACGTACAATCGCCTTGTCCTTATCTCCAAGTATCCGTGGAGAAAGCGCATTATCCTTGAAAGAGTTTACGAATAATTTGGTTGTTGATAATATATTCGAGCATTGAGAAATGGGTAATTAAATGTGATTTAATTGAATAATATGAATTTGATTTATGTTAGAAGGAGAGTTATCTGTGATATTGAATTTGATTTAATTATCAAAATATTTGAATATCATGAATACGATTCATGTTATTTGAGCACATGAGAAGAGTCATCTTGGATTATTAAACGTAATTTAATTATCAAAGATATGATTAATGTGGATATATCTATCCATAATAATCGTGGATATTATAAATACGATTTATAATATGTTGGAGAGATTTAATTGTAAATAGAGTTACAAATTATATGTTATTGTGGATTGGATTCACAATGAATAATTAATTGTAAATCTGATTTATATATTATGTTGGATATATAAATAATATGTTGGAGAGATTTAATTGTAAATAGAGTTACAAATTATATCTTGTTGTGGATTGGATTCACAATGAATAATTAATTGTAAATCTGACTTATATATTATGTTGGATATATGAATAGGATTCATATTTATTAATGGAATGATCGGCGTTTCACAAATTTAATTTGGAATTATTTTTGTGAAGACAAATGCAATAATAGTTATTGTATTTTATCCTATACAATAAATATATATTTAGAAAGGCAAAACAACCAACAAGGTGGTCGTCCACCTTGACCAAGTCAAAGGGGGGGGACGACCACCCTCTTTTTAGGGTGGTGGTTGCCTCCATTATTATCTATTTATTATAATTGAAATTAAAGTGAATTAATTTGTATCTTGATAAATGGATATAATTAATTTATTTTAATTAGATTTGTTGTTGCAAATTAGCAACAAATCATGGCCATTTATTAATAACCGCTTAATCTAAACCGTTGGATTATGAAGGCACATGGATTGAGATCCATATACATCAAACTAGTGTAAGAGGAAGGGTAGCCCTTGCCTTTTCGATTACACAAATAATTCCTAGAGGAATTAAACTCTCTCCATCTCTCACTCTATACACACCAAGTCTCTATCTCTATGTCCTACTTAGAGTGTCCGTCTACCCTAAACCCTAGAGAGGGTCGTTGTCGTCGCCATGACGTTGTGTCGTCGCTTCGACTGATCGTGGATGTCCGTCTCCTTCAGTGCCTCACTCGTGTAGAAGACGTCAGATATCATGAGACGAGATCAGGAGATTCGATGCTTGGATCATCAACATGAATTGCGAGGAGCATGCATTTCATCAACGTGCTCGCAAGAGTCTCCTCCATCGGATCGAACTTGAGACAGGAGGTCTCTTCGTTTAGAGACACGATCGCAACCACGATTCAAGAGGTAAACCTAATACTTGTTTGTGGTTATATGAAACAGTCCGAGAAGTGTTCTTGAATCATGTGATTTCATCGTTCAAATTTTTTGAAATTCTACTTCCTCGAGCACTAGTACGACTAGTCGCTCCCGATCACATATGATGCGATCTCCACGCTTTCGTGATGCGCTTAAGGATTTTCCCATATCCTTTAAAATAATGAATAAATGTGGAATAATGTTCTATGTGCATAATTGATTCTTTTATGGTTTTCTTCTTTATCTTCCTCAATTTTTTTATTTGTCGACCAATCCATGCTGACTTTGTCTCGGAGGTTAGGTTATATAAATATATACTTCAGCTATATTTATATTTTAAAGTCATAGTATACATATATACATATTTACAGTTTGCCTTATTTTTTTTCTCTTTTTATTCATTTATTTATTTACATGTTTTTGATGCATACAATTGCGTTTCTATGAATGGATGATGTTTTGATATGAAATATTAGTTAATGCATATTTACATGTATTTGTTAAGGGTTCCACAATAAAATGCACATGAAAAGTCAATGAATCACGGATTCATCAAATGACCACTCTGCCATAAGATGCATGTTAAGCAAGAAAGATGTGAAATCAATACTACTTTGTTGGATCCTTCAATTCCAGGAGTTTGATTTAGAGATATGTGATAAACCTGGAGTCAAGAATGTTGTGGCAGATCACCTTTCTAGAATCACAGAGATAGAAACTCTTGAAGAGGAAATCCTTCCCATCACTGAAACCTTCCCAGATGAAGTTATCATGGCAGTGACCTCTCTCCCCTAGTATGTGATGAATCTCCATTTCATCTCCTTTATTCTTTTATTTTGGCCTTTAAACCTTAGCTTAATGCATGTGTATATCATTAATTTGTATTAAATAACATCTCTTATTTAGACCGAAAATATTGTACAAATACCATATATTAAATGACAAAATAAAAGAATAAAGAAAAGAAAAGGAATGAAATACCAAAGGTATTGAATGACCTAATCCCGGAGATCTAAGCATCATGATGACTGGGTCAACAAGGAATAAAGTAGGGGAGATAAGGGCCAAAAATAACCTCAAAACCTTAACTTCTATTTCTCAATAAATAGATATTGGGACCTATTTTATTCTTAGTTATTTATACCTCAAATCAATAAACGTTGAACATGAAAATTGTAGATAAATGTACATAGAAAGATACAAAACATATTTCATCCAAAAATAATGTAGAGTGTGCATTAGACAATCAGAATAAAAAGCGAAAATAAAAACTTTCCAAACTTATATCTTCTGCAAATGAACTCAAAATTCACAAAACTCACCTGAATAATTCCCAAAATTACATTGTCTATGTAATGAATGTTACATACATACATATATATATATTTAAGTGTGCAAATAATTTCAGAAAAATACAATAATCGTATATTTATGTGTATTTAAATAAGTTTAAGTAAATAAATTATGCATATAAAATAATTAAATCTAAAATAGTAAATAAAATTAAAATACTTATTATATAGGTAAATATACCTATTTGTACATATAAAAAGTAACCTATAATAATTTAACTCGAAAAAAATAAATAGAAATCATATTAAAGTACTACATAAAATAACAAATAATTTTCATGTTTTGAGTTTTATTCAATAAAATCATTATCATTATATTTTGATTTTTCTTTATTTTTAATTTCTATTTTGTCATGTAGAGGGTGACGTGGACGAATGGGAGTGCAGCCTTGGTTGACCAACTTGTCAACTGGCCTGCTGTGCTCCTAGGTCTGTTGGATCTTGCTGACAATCTAGCTTCCTTGGATTTTACCCATATGTCTTGCACTTCCAAGGCACGATTTCTTCGTCATGTCTGTTCCTCATCTGTGGTCTTTCATGCTACATTGATTCCTTGATGGAGGGACCATGTCATTGATCCGTGTTCCAGGTCAAAGTCATCCATGTATAAAACTCATCCACCAACCACCTTTTGAATTTAATCATGACTCCCCCCTTGAAAACCCCTATTTCAAGTGCCACAACTAGTTGGTGACAACAACAAGCTCGTTGGCCATTTGGCCGTGAAGGAAGAGGTATTGGAAGTAGATATATGAGCTCGTCATGCCATGCCACAACAGCTCTGCTCGGCTCCCTCTTCTCTAGGGCAGAACCACAGATTTTAGGTTCTTTTCATTCCTACAGTTAACATTAGTCTATCTTAACATTTTTTTCATGTCTTTCGTATTTTGTTTCATTAAATTTCAAATCGAAGTTCGCTGGAGCCCCTGCTCTAGTCGTTGTTTCATCATGATTTGACCATTCTCCGACCTGCCTAACACCTCCACGTCGCACCCCCATTCGTTTATGTATGCCCCAAGCACCTCCATACCACTCGATCCTCTCAAGATCGACGAATCCAACCTTCTTCCCTTGCTGTCTTCCGGAAGGCCCCACCATGCACCACCCTCGTCCATTTTTGCCCCATTCGAGCCCCTGGACCTCGCTTTTTGTGTGTATGAACTAACCTTGCAAGTCCTGATGGTCAAATGCTTCAGAAGAGGAGATTTTGACTGCCAAGGAGGTTCCAGCTGCTCCGAATCCTCTTCGACCTCCAGAACTCTCCCAGTGAGATTCAAACCTTGCTTCAGCCTCCCAGCAGCTGCATGACACTTCCAGGAAGCTTTGGTGCCTTCTTGCAGCATTAAAGACCGCTAGAAGAGGGAGTAGTAGCCGATCGAAACTCAAATTGTGCTATGTCCTTCCCTGTTCTTCCAGGTTGTTCACGACCATTCGTTCGAAGTCCTTCTTTAGAAGCTCTAGTCATCATCGGATCATGTTGCCATCAGACGTCCATTCAAATGCCAAGATCTAATCTCAGCCATTCACACATGAAGCGGTATCGACTGTCGAGGGGCCGATACATGAATAAGTAGAGATCAACAATCGTCGAATCTCCTTCGAGGGGTATTTTGCATACATAGCCCCTTGCTTTTTGTTATTTTTCAGTATAAAAGCTTTCATCTGTAATTATATAATTTTTGTAATTTGTATATTTGCATCTAAGTCCCTCGCCACATCACCTCATGTGCTCATACGCGTGAGGGGGCAGGGATTTTGTAAGGTACCAATCTAGGATTTTTTATTTATTTATTGTCCAAGTACCTTTCTTTCCAGTGTATTTTTTGTGAAAATTGCAAGGTGGTCCAATTACTTTTGGAGTATTACAATTGTACCCCTACCAGCACATGAAAGATTAAATATTTATGGGATTTTTGTGCATATACACTTGGACTTTTAAATATTGTTCTAGAATGCATGAATTATTTCTAAAAATTACATATAGGTCTCTTCTGGTATAGTTACTTATATTTCTTGTATTTCTTACATAAAAAATATCATTTTACAACAAAAATATGTAGGAAAATTATTTTTAGTGTCTGCCTTTATATTAAATCACATATATTTTTCGTAGGTAGTTAAAAATATGTTCTTATATTTAAAAGACAAAAATATTGCATTTTATAACCATTTTACATAAAAATACCTAAAACTATATAAAAGTTTTGAAAAAAATTCCAAAAAATAAGTATATTTATTATTGTATTCTCAAACTATACACCAAAATCACTAAAAATCTCAAAAGAAAAACATTAAAAATTGAAAAACCTTAAAAACTTTATAAATTTAGTATTTTTTTTAAAATCCAAAAATGACATTTTCTATTTCCATACTTTATTTATATTATATATTACACATTAAAAATAATTTATAAAAATTTTAAACTATTTAGCTATATTTAAATTCCAAAACAATTCGACACTATATTATTATTCATTGTTTTGCCTTTTTAACTCAATTAAAAATACAAAAAATCAGAAAAAAAGAAAAGAAAAATCTTAAAAATGTAAGAAAAATCTCAAAAATGTAACAATATAAAAAGATAAAAAATTTTATTTTGCCTATTTTGGATATTTATAGCTTTATCTATATATATTCTAGCCTATATACTATATACATTGCTATATTTGCTTATATTATTAACAGTTTTTATCAGTTGTGCCCCTTTGAGATCTTGCAATTTTAGTTATGCCCCTATCTTTTTGGGAATATTAGTTGTGCCCCCGAACTCCTTACCGTTCTATCACTTGTGCCCCTACGGTTAGTTGTCGTTCATTCCCAATGTAAACAGATGTTAACTTTGGGACATAATGGGAATTAAATTAAAAGTAAAAGCTGAAAAGGTCATTTTTTCATCTTTCTTCCTCCTTCCCCATCCTCTTCCTCCTCTCCCATCTTCTTCCTCTTCCTCCCTTCTCTTCCTCCCTTCTCTTCCTCCTCCGCAACTCCTCCCTCCCTTGCCTTGAGCTCTCCTGCAGCCTCCCCTGAGCCCCTTGCTCCGCCCATGTGCCTCCCCGCCTCCTCCTCTATCCCCGTCTTCCTCCTCCTCCTCCCCCTCCTCCGCAACCTGCACCTCCCTCCCTCCCCCCCACCTCCACCCTCCACCCCCCGCACCTCCCCTCCGCCCCCAACACCTCCCTCTCCCCAGCCACCTCCTCCGCCCTCCTCCCTCTTCCCCACAACTTCCGCCTCCGCACCTTCTCCCACACCACCCCTCCCCCTGCCCCTGCGCGTCCCCTTCCACATGCTCCCTCCTCACCCTCCCCCTGCCCCGTTCCTCCCCTTCCCCCTGCTCCTGCCACCCCTACCTCCACGCCCCTGCCCCTCCCCTCCTCCTGCTCTTGTTACCCTGGTCGCCCCCTACCCCCGCGCCTCCCCATCCCCCTACTCCCATCACCCCTACCCCCGCTCCCCCGCACCACCCCTGCCCCTGCTCTCGCCGCCCCTACCCCCGCGCTCGTGCATCCCTTCCTCCTGCTCCGTCACCCCAAGGTCACCCCCTACCCCCGCGCCTCCCCCTCCCCCTACTCCCGTCACCCCCAACCCCCGCTCCCCCGCGCAACCCTTTCCCTTGCTTCTGCCTCCCCCTTCCCCTGCTCTCGCTGCCCCCTGCCCCCGCGCCCCCACGCCTCCCCCTCCCCCTGCTCCCGACACCGTCGATGATCTTGCTCGATGAGGACAACGGAGGAGGTTGGAGGCTGCGTGCGGTGGAGGAGGATGGCTGAAACTGGAGGGCTTTCAGTTTTTGTTAAGATAAGATAAATTTTGGACTAATTGATTCATACAAATTCACTAAAAATATCAGTAAAATTCATCATTTGATCTGTAATGAGTAATATATCCGTGAAAATGCAAAAAATTTAAAGATTCGATGGATGTATGAAGGTGGAACTAAGAGAGAGAAATTATGAAGAGAAGGAAGAAGAACAAATGGAGGAGGAAGAAGATGTCTGGACAATTATACCCCTCTTAAGTGCACCACGATTGGAAAAAACCATGGTTAAGTAAACTCGTTGAAGGTTGAACTAACGGAGGGGCACAACTGATAGAACGACAAGAAGATGGGGGCACAACTGATACTCCCAAAAGATAGGGTCATAACATAAATTGCAAGATCTCGGAGGGGCACAACTGATAAAAAACCTATTATTAATAATATTAAAAATAATCTAAATATTTTAAAAAATCTTAAAAAATAAAAAAGGACTACACTTTGTGGTTTTATTTATTTTTGCATATATTTATTATATATTATGTATATTATCCATTTTATTTATATATGCATATATATATATTACTTATATTAAAAAGGAAACAAAACTAAAAATCAGAAAATATAAAAAGGGAATAAAATTTATAAAATAAAAAATAAAACAAATATGTATATTAAAATTTAAAAATATAAATATTAAAAACCCATAAAATTCAGAAATCCCTGTAAAAAAACAAAAAACATTTATTACCTCTTTTTAATAATTTTAGTGGTCTATCCCCATTGCACCTTAGTAGCTCGACCCCTAAACATGCATACTATACATATCATACTGTAGGGCATAATAATTTTTAGCTCACTATATTGCTTGAGCCATTTTGGGTTAATTGTTGATGAGAGATTTAGACACAATTTGAGTATTGTGAGAACGGTCAATACGATGATTGATGGACCCAACTTATCGAGCCCTGCAAACCCTCATAGACCAAGAGTTAGGATCCCATGTCAAAATCTCATTTCATCAAATGATGTCGTTGTCGGGGAGAAATACATAGGATGGATTTTTTATTGATTTTTCCTTCATTATTTTTCTACTTTTATTTTCCTTTTATTTGAGATAATTGTTTATCCGTGCTAATCTTTTTCCTTATTATTTTTCTTGTGAGGGACCATGTGGCGAAGGAGACTCTTTAGGGAGTTGGAGCACCCGAGCTACTAGGAGAGTGACCATTCTTCTTGTGGGTTACTTGGAGAGAGCAAGAGAGAGAAGTAGAGTAGTATTAGTATAACATATTTATTTTTGTGAGAGAGCGATTGCATTTTTATTTTCCACTATTAGTTTGTAATAATCCAAGTAAACACTTGAACATTCAGGCCTATTTTGCCAAGTAATTGTTCACTTGGGGGCTCATAAAGTTTTCTCACAATTTCTTCTCTATTTTCTTTATTTTTCGTGATTTGTGCTTTCCACCTTTGTTTTTATTTGTTTTCTGTGATTGACCCCATAGATTTTTAGGATTGCTTGATCAAGTAAGCTACGTACACACACCTAATATCTTGGATGTACCGATAGTTTGAGATGGGATCTAGTCAAACTCAATATGTTCTTCATACTAATAATAAGTCCTGCTTTGGGCGATTTAACCATAAGCATTTCATATAGATTGGGTTTATAAATTCCTATCTTGCGTCCCACATGGAGAGAGAATGTAAGCATTGTAAGTATTCTAATTGAGCATTCAACATTTAGGCACTAGGGTGAGATTTCCATCCCCAGTGTTGCCTTACATCGCTTTGACACTTTCTCCCTCTAATATCACCAAGGTTTAAAGAAAATTCAAAAAAATCGTTAGGTGATGTTATTGAAACATACTCCAAATATTGAAAACCAAAAATTAAAACAAGGGGACTGCTAAATAAACTTTGACCGTGATTAAAACTCGTAACGAACATCATTGTTTGCGGTTCATAAAGCCCTCATTTTATTCAGGTACGCTCTAGACAGAATGTGGCACTACCCTTTAGGATTAGAGCCAAAAACCAGATCTATGATTGCCTCAATTATCACCTAGTACTGGTGAAGTATTGGTGCTTCTATCGTATGTAGGCGAGTAGGGTCTTGTCGACGACAATGCTCTCTCCTTGTGTAGAGAATCTGATGTGATCTGAAGTATTGAGCATAGGTAGCACCCTTACGGGTGTGTCTATCTCGTCGTCTTGTGTCTAAGTACCTCACTTGTGAGGGAAGTAGTGGTTTCTCCTATCGACTTGATCTCTCTATTTCCCTGACCGAGTTTCCCCCTATTACCGATAATAAGGACCTTAAAAAGTGCAGATGATAGGATACGAAGGGAGGTGGAACATGTACAAGGATACTTTCCTAGCAGTACATGCTCTCCTTTAGGGCTAGTCACTTAAGGACATGTTACAATTTTTGCCTGAATTACAACTCTAATACTGAAAAGATACAAATAGTTGAGCATTTACGGCTTCACAAGTGTCGAGTTGGAGAACCCATTTTTTTATGTTTGTTTTGATCATGAATAGGATTCGAAGATCATGTCACACAAACTTGCGCCATTTTGTCACTTCTTCTTTTGATACTTATCTTTGACCCTTGCATATTGTGAGTCTTCTACTCTTTTACACTACCTTTATCTTTTATTCATCATTGTATCTTTCATCCATCATCAATCACCTTTTTCCTTCATGTTGTCGACTCAAGGATGGTTTCGTCAGGACTCCATCGACACCCACATCAAGTCCTTGAGTGTGACATATCCAATAATTTGAGGCAATTCCTAGGTGCTTGGTTTAGACTATGTGAACCACCCTCAAGAATCCCCACTTCTTCTACCGCCCTCAGACCGGGAAAACTCTCTTCCTGAGTTCTTCCTTTTTAGATGGAGATCGATTTTACTCCTTACATTTCTCCATCCTAATAATTTCCTAATTGACCCTAATTATGAACTATTCTCTACATATGGTGCCTACATGCAAACGGATCGAGGTATTTTCCCAATTTTAGATTAGGACACTGATATGTAGCCCGAGTATTCATAGTCCAAATCAAAGATGGCTCCAACTGGAAGAGGAAAGTGACCACAACTACTGAGTGCAGAGTAGAACACCGAGCATGGCCCAAATCAGAATGAGGTAAACAACCAACTCTTGACCTCCATTTATGCCATCAAATAGAAATTGGCCGACATGGCACTTGCCCGTGTAACCTTTCAAGAGATGTTGAATGACCTGAGGAGAAGGTCAGAAGAGAGGAGAGGAAGTACAAGAGGATGTGTTAATTAACTCCATGGTGATGATGAAGACAATCACTAGGTAGATGGACCTTGTGGAGGTGAGGGAGAAGGAAGGAGAGGCTGACACAAGCCCACTCTGAAGCAAACCTACAACACTGGGGCCGACCCCATTACTAAGTGGATCCAAATTCCACCAATCCACATACATTTCGAGTTGATGTCGCAACTCCTTTCGCTCCTCCCTAGCTTCCACGGGAATTCCAATGAGAAGCCATACATCCATCTGTAGTAGTTTGGACGCATCTGCAACACCACATACTACCCCAACATCCCATTAGGCATAGTCAAGAGACTGCCTTTCCTTTCAGCCTTCAGGGAAGAGCACTGCATTGAATCAATCATCTAGGAAAGGTGGTGATGACATGGGAGGATCTGAAGTCTGCATTCCTGCACAAGTACTATCCTCTCAGTTCTCTCAATCTCATGCGCTCCAAGATTGCAAGTATCTCCCACGGACCCTAAGAGTCCTTTTATGAGACCTGGGAGATGTTTAGTGATTTGATAGAGAAGTGCTCCCACCACGACATCCCTAAGACCAGTTTGGTATAGCACTTCTTTGAGGGACTCATAAAAAACAGTCAATGTCTGGTTGATGCCGCATGCGGAGGATCCCACTTCAATAAGGACGAGGACATAGTTTGGGAGATATTCGAGGAGATGGTGGAAGGAGAGCTCATACTTTCAGTATCTAATTCTTTTCAGATTCAGTCGACGCTGTAAATCCTCAAGAATGCCAATATGGCAGATACTCATGGGGTGGACAAGTGAGGCAACTATGACCTTAGCATCGTTGGGACTCACCTGTCAAAAGTGCACATCATTGAGATTAGGTCTCAATACCTAGAGAATCTTGTTGTGATTGAGCAAAGAATGAAAGGCCTGGATAAGCTCGACATCATCACCAAGAAGCTGGAGCTGCTGGTGAATACCATCAGTGCTTGTAATGCAGTGACAACTGTCCCTGAGCCTCTAACTGAGAAGGAGCAGACAATGCAACAACCGTCCCAGTCGAGTCCTAGCCAACCTCCAGTCGAACACATATATTACGTGCAGACACCCAAGCAGTCGCAGCCACAGCAGTAGACATACATGGTTTTTTTATCGACCACCAAAATTCGAGCACCAGTACATTGAGCCATGTTCTCCACCTCCACCACTCATACAGGAGGTGAATGGCCTCAGGGACAACCGTAGGGTCAGAACCATGCCAACCATTCGTTTCACCAACAACAAGGAGCGTGGAACTACTAGCCCATCCAAGTCCATTACCAGTAGCCTCCACAACATAGATACACATGGAAGCAAAACTACCAACAACAGTCCGGATATCACCAGCAGCTGTATCAATAGTCGGCTGCTCCATACCATCAATACTCCTCCCAACAGTACCAACAATATCCCTCTCTTCGTCCTCCTCCTCCTCAATATTCACATGGTTACTAACAACAGCCTCTCCATCATCATCAGAGTAGGCGATCTCACTAGGTCTAATCCTCTGAGGCCACCCCAGTTAACCTTGCACTTGATTGTCTTACCTGACTCATCAAGAGTACGGCTGAGATGAGCCAAAAGATAGATGATCTGACGATCACAAAAACTACCATTCCATCCAAGGCCGAGGCTAACCCAAACAACTTCCATCACAAGGAATATGTATTATGCAATGTTCAACCCGATTCATGTAGAAATGATATTGTTTTACCTAATGTTGTAACTCTCAGGAGTGGTAGGACACTCCAGCCATCTACGAAAATGAAATGGAAATGCAAGGCATCTGAAGGCAAGTCTTCAACCATTTAACTAAAGGGGCTAGAGAATTTTTGATGATGCAACACCACCAATAAAAAAGACAAAAAATGAAGAAAATTCAAAAATACAAAAAGAAAGAAGCAAGCATGGTGAAGTCGTGCTAGTGATGGAGAAGCCAACCCTAGCAGTTGAACCAGCACCGACCGAAAGAGCTAAGACTGCACAATTTTCGGTCCACATGTTGTACATGATTTTGCACATTTTTGCCATCTACCTGTAAATCATGATATGGACAAAACTTTAAAACATTCAATTTCTTCTGATGTAAATATTCCTTTTCCGCAAGAAATTAAAGTAAAAATAGTAAAAGAAAATGAAAAATGTTGTGTCTGATCCTGAAATTGTGAAAATATTGCAAAATATTATTCTTGAAATGCCTTTGCAAAAAGCCATGGACTACATGCTAGATGTGAAAAGAGGACTTAAAGAGGTATGTACAACAAAGTATCTGAATAGAAGAAAGAGATAGAGAAAACCAGAGAGGGACGTTCTAACCATGGCCATTGTTAATGCCATCAACAATCTTTGGAACAAAAAAAAGACAAGGGAGATCCACTCGTCTGATGCCAAATTTTGAAATAGGAATTCTAGCGCACACTACTCCATAGTGGATTGTCTATTAATTTACTGCCTTCTTCCCTGCTCAAGGAATTTGGAGTAGGGCCTCTCAAGCCCACAGAGATGGTTATGTAGTTTGCAGACAGATCCGTCAAGCAACCCAAGGGCATGTTGGAGGACGTGATCATCACAGTTCAAGGGATGCAATTCCCTATGGATTTCATTGTCCTAGAAATGGACACCTCCACATCTTTGTTCTGCACTCCAATCATCCTCGATCGGCCATTCCATTGAATGGTTGAGGTAGTGATAGAATATGGCATTAGGGAAATCACATTTCGCGCAAGCAGCGACAAAGTTCTGATAGAGATGATCCCTGAACCAAAATCGGTAGAAATGGCATGTGTATCGAGAGTGATTGAACCACAAGGAAAGGAAGGCTGTGATTTGCTAGTGGAGATCATAGACACTGATTTGTTCCTGGACAACAATGAAACACATGCATTCCTCTACCCTGAGGAAAATCTAGATAGCGCAGTCGAACCTACTAAGGTCTTCGGTGATGAGATGTTCACTGATAGTTACTCTAAAATGTTTGAACAACCATCCTTGTTTGAGTTGGATGATAATATTACATACATATGTGTGATATCCAGATCTCATAATCTGAATGCCAAGTGGTGGACAACAAATAGTCAAAAGAACTGGCACATGTCGCAACTGCTAAAGTCACCATCAAGCCGACTCCCACTCCCCTAGAACTCAAGCCTCTTCCCTCCAACACAAAATATGCCTTCCTTGCTGGAGAACTAGACATGCATAAGATCATTATGAATTCTCATTTGACAGAAGAACAAGAATCTCGTCTGCTTGAGGTTCTTAAATGAAACCACAAGGCAATAGGCTAGAATATCATGGATCTCCATGGGATAAACATTTCACTCTGTTCGCATCACATATACTTAGAAGACGACAACAAACCCTCTAGGAGGTTGTCATGACAGTGACTACCAGATGGTGTAATGCAGTATTTATCTATCCCATGTTGGACAACAAATGGGTGTGCCCTCTGCACATCGTGCCAAATAAATCATGTACCGCCATAGTCAGAATGACAAAGGAGAGGAGATTCCAACCCGAGTATTGACTTCATGGCGTATCTGTGTGGACTATAGATGCTTAATTCTTTCAACCATGACAGACCATTTTCTATTGCTCTTCATCGCCCAGATAGTCGAAAGACTGGTCGTGATGGAATAAACTACTTCATGGATGGTTACTTCGGGTATAATCAAGTCACCATTGCTCCAGAAGATCAGGAGATAACTACCTTCACATGTCCATTCAGGACATATGCCTTGAGAAGAGTACCCTTTGGATTGTGTAATGCACCTGCTACATTCCAAAGGTGCATGTTGGTCGTGTTTGCTGATATGCTCGGAAGTTCCTCGAAGTATTTATGGACGGATTTTCGATCTATGGTGATAACTTTGATCCGTGTCTGAGATATTTAGACTGATTGCTAAGAAGTTGTTGTGAGATGAACCTTGTGCTCTCGTAGGAGAAGAGTTACTTCATGGTGACTGAGGGAATTGTATTGGGTCACGTCATCTCTAAGCATACCATAGAGGTTGACCTGGACAAGGTAGACGTTATTTTGAAACTCAAGCAACCAATAAATCTGAAGCAAGTTTGGTCATTTATGGGGAGGCATGTTGGATTTTATTGCCGATTCATGAGAGACTTCAACAAGATTGCCCGACCATTGACTGAGCTACTTGGTAAGGAGGTTAATTTTGTGGTCTATGACATGATCCTCCAATCCTTTAATCTGTTGAAGGATTTAATCATACATGCTCATGTCCTCCAGCAACCCGATTGGTCTGTACCCTTTGAGATCATGACAGATGCTTATGATTTCACAATTGGTGTTGTGCTTGGATAAAGATGAGATGGTTTTCCATTTGCAATTCATTACACTAGCAGAACATTAGATGAATCCCAAAAGAATTACACTGTTATAGAGAAAGAGCTTTTAGCCATAATGTTTTCCTTAAAGAAGTTCAGATCACACCTCATGATTTCAAGGTGATTATTATACTGACCACTCTGCCATAAAGTATCTACAGAGCATGAAGGATGTCAAGCCTCATTAGATTCAAAGGATTCTTCTACTCCAAGAATTTGATTTTGAAATTCGTGATAAACCTAGCATCAAAAATGTGGTGGCAGCTCATCTTTCTAGAATAATCGAAATTGAAACTCCTGAGTAGAAATCCATTCCTATCACAAAGTTCCAGATGAGGAAATTCTATCTATCACCTTACTCCCTTTTGTATGTGGACATAGTCAACTATATTATCTACAAGAAGACTCCGCTAGAATGACCGAGGATCAAAGTTGACAAATTCTTGGCTGACATTCATTATTACCAGTAGGAGGATCCACATTTATTCTAAGAGTGAGCAGATTGCATCTAGAGGAGGTGTATATGTTAGGATGAGATCAAAGGTGTCCCAAACCACTGTTACAAGCTTGAAGACGGTGTGCACCATTCTAGAAAGAGGAATAAACAAAAGTACTCCAATGTGGCCTCTGGTGGCCAGATTTATTCAAGGATGCAGTTGATTATGTAAAGAAATGTACTAACTGTCAGAGAATGGCCGGAAACATCAGTAGAAGAGATACAATGCCTCTGAAATACATTCAGATATCATATGTCTTTGATGCATGGGGCATTGATTTTATGGGCCCATTCCCTATCAGACAGGGCTTTGAATAAATCCTGTTGGCCATCGACTATGTAAGAAGATGGATGGAGGCAATCCCTGCTCAAGCCACAAACAGTTGCACTATCTGTCGATTTGTGAAGGACAACATAATCTCATGATTCAGTATTCCAAATATTCTCATATATAGTGGGGGAAGTCACTTCATTAATAAAGATGTCAAGAAGTTGACCAAAGAATACGTCATCGAACATCATGTTGCAGCACCGTACCACCCTCAATCAAATGGCTTGGAAGAATGCTCAAATAGGGAGATCAAGACTATCGTACACAAGCTTGTGCGACCAGATAAAAAAATTAGTCGTAGTTGCTTGATTCGGTTCTTTGGCCTACAGAACAACGTACAAGT
This sequence comes from Ottelia alismoides, assembly GCA_037367405.1. Taxonomy (NCBI): domain Eukaryota; kingdom Viridiplantae; phylum Streptophyta; class Magnoliopsida; order Alismatales; family Hydrocharitaceae; genus Ottelia; species Ottelia alismoides. The sequence continues at coordinate 278,322 of JAZKJV010001809.1, read as the reverse complement.
CTCCTCTTCAAATGTCTCCCTACTGCCATGTTTTTTGGCAAGCCATATCACCTGCCCATGGAATTAATTCACAAATCATTATGGACACTGAATATATACCGAGAAAGCATGCAAAAATAGGAAAGTTGATCTGAACCGTTTGCTGGAGTTCCGAGACTATGCATATGACAACAACCTGATGTACAAGGAGAAGTTCAAGAAATGGCATGATAAACACGCCCAATGGAAGACTTTTGGACGTAAATATAAGGTGTGGTTGTCCAATGAGAGGATGAAAGTCTTTCTGGGCAAACAAAAGCAAATAGATAGGGTTATTTATTTTGAAAATTGTGTGTGGAGCTTACTAATATTTGACTCGTCACCTGATGCGCAACCTTTTGTAGTCAATGAACAACTGCTGAAGCCATAGCTAGAGCATGATGCATCCCTGTCCATTGTCGATTCTATACAAGTAGTATTTTAAGATGAGCTCATAGAGGCAAATTAATCAGACATTTGAGCTAAAAATCACAAAAATAAGATTTTGTTTTCTGCTTTTCTTCTTTTACTTTTCTTTCTTCTAATTCTGCTGAAAAGGTGTTCATCCCTTTCATCACTACTATACTTATAATATACTTTATCCTAAGTATAGGTAGAAAGAGCACCTCGAGTTGTTCATTTGTTGATCTCTCACCTTTCTCCTCAACTCTTGATATTATGTCTATACTTTGGAATATTTTAGCCGAAGTATAGTGGGAGACAAGTTGAGCCGATGATTTCGTAGATTCCTAACCTTGACCCTCCCTGCCTTGTATATAATATGTTACACTTAGTATTATTTCATCCTAAGTATGGGTGACGACCAACTTCATTCATTATTTCTTTAGTCACTGTAGTATAGACTTTTCCATACTTAATACGAGTTATGTCTTCCTTTTACTCTCTGATAAACGAGGACATAGCTTAAGCTTAGTACAGGGGGCCTTATATACGATATGTATATACTTTAGCCATAACTCATAGTTTTATATTTTCAATAATATGGCTAAGTAATAAAACACACAAAATTCTTTGTAAATACAAGCAATAATATGTGTTAAAAATATTTTGCTAAATGATTTGAAAAATGGTTGGAAAATGCTTTGAAAAATATCTTGAAAAACCATTGGGAAAACCTTTGCAAAATATTTTCAAACCTTTGTAAAAATATTTTGTTACCAAAAATTTCTTTTATTTGTGTAAATAAAAATTTTGAAAATCTATTTGCAAATATTTAAAAATGTCGGAAAAATACTTTGAAAATCTATATATACTATTTGGAAAATCTTTGTAAATGATTTTCAAATATTCACAAACATTTGTAAAAATGTTTGTCAAATTATTTTCAAAAATAATTTTCAAATTTTTAGCAAAAATGTTTTCAAATGCTTTGAGAACTTGGTGTAAATAGCAGCTCAAATAAAAAAGCCTTCTAAATTGTATAAAACTTTATAAATCTTGCAAATAAGCACTAATATTCAACTTGTAAATTCCCTAGTAAAATACTCCATAACTCTTGTAAATATAGATGCACTCCCATGTAACTATTTGTACATATTTGTTTCAAGGGAGATTTACACCTATAACCCTGAGTATTTCGTAATTACAATAATAACCCTGCATAATCACGAATTACGTGAGAAGCCCTGAAGAGTCACTCCGTCTCACACCCATAACCCTCTTTTGTTTTCCCCGTTAACCCAACCATATCATTGGGTTAATCTAACCCATGATCTATCGAACGACTGTTAAACATTTTCAGAAAAAAACACCTCCTTCCTCCTCCCACCCCTCCCCCTCCTCCAAGCATGCCATCGTAGTTGCCACCCCCTCCTCTACGCCAGCCATCACCGGTCATGCCCCCCCTCTTTGAGGTCCGTTGACCACCTCCAACTTCCCCTTCCTCCGCCCCGCCCCCTCTTCTCCAGTCTCGACCTCCCTCAGGCTTGCGGACCACCTCCCCCTTCCCCTTCCATCGTCGCCACCTCCCCTCCTCCAGGCCAGCTGCCCCCCCTCTTCTTCAGTCCCGACCTCCCCCAGGCTTGCAGACCACCTCCCCCACATCCCCTTCTGCCGCTACCACACCGCCCTCCTCCAATCCAGCCTCCTCTTCCTTGTCCACTATAGTCCCACTTGCTCTTCTCCTCCAGGAACCTCTCCAGCCTGAACTCGAGTGGCTCCTACCACACAGAAGGGTCCCGCTACATTGCCCACACATTGACAAAGATCAACGCCCCAGCCGAGATAGTATATCCCTACCACAACATCTCCTTCTCGAGGAGTGTGAGACGAGGATGGGTAGAATAGGGTGGAGACATAAGGTCTCCTTCACCACCACATCTAGGTACTTCAAATTGGGTACACGCGATCCTTCCAATACACAACATTTCCCTATCATTGAATCAAGTTCCTCCCACACCTTTGCCATGATCGCTGGTTGGAGAAGCATCTCGGGCATTTCCCACTCAACCGTTGATGTCGTATTGTCTGTCTCGGCCGCAATTAAGTTTTGTATTGTAAGAAAGAGTTGAATGTTGAATTGACATCCCTATGTGTCTATGAGATTTAGGTATAATGCAAACTTCTAGTTTAGTTGACAGTCATGGTGCATTTAAGTTTTTCGCATTAAAAACAGCTTACAGAGAGAATGCCTTTGGCATACTTGAATTGCAACTGCATCTCGAGGTCCCTCTTGTGGACTTGATCCAACAACAGATGGAGGAAGTCTCTAGCCCATCCCCCATTGTATGGTTTACTGCAACTCGAGGCTCTCCGTGTTAGGATGGAATACACGATGGTGTCGAAGTGTGCTGACAAGGGCTTCATCTTGCAATGCACTCCTTGCAGATCAAGTGTAGCTAGTTGTGGTAGGAAATCAGAGATGTTAGGAGATCCCAATAAGACGATGATGGTATCTATAACTTTCAGCAACTCTTTCTTCACATCAGAGCTCTCATCACCATCTAATGCGTCCTCCCATATCATGCTTAGCATCAAGTTGAGCGTGGTGGAGTAGAGCACATCGTAGATGCTAATCACAAAGCCCAATTTCTACTAAAGCTCGCCGATCATACGACATATCTCTCACCTACGCAGGTACTGGAATGTGGTGATTACTGTGTTGCTAAGGAGCTAGCTCATGACAACCTTATGAACAATATGCTAGTGTGGACCATGAGGTGTCCAAACGAAGTCTTCACCATCGTTTTGTACGAAGGCTGCAATGGGATCAGTACGGTTGGCGAAGATAGTGTCGTGGACCTTAATGACATCAATGGCTGTAGACAGTGAGATGATGATGACATGTAGCTTGGTACTAAGACAGAGGCTTGAAATAGGGCTATTGGTGTTGGTGATGTCAACGAAGAAGTAGTGGAGTTTTGGTTGAGGAAAGGGAGGATGTCGAGGATAGGCACGCCCCATGGACCTAGAGGGAGGTGCATCCAAAAGCTTCTTTCCAACGGAGTCCTCCTAGTCCACCCATCCTCCTCCAACTCCCTCGTATCTATCCTCCTCGGTGCCACCTACTGTTGCACCTCCTTCAATGAAGACTCCATCAAGCTCTATGTCATTTGTGTCAGTGCCTCCCCTGACGCAACGACAGGCATGGTGGTGGAGGAAGCCGCAGGTCACATCAAGGTGGAGGTGGAAGTGGAGGTCAAAGGAGGCGAGGAGAGAGTCAAGGAGATGAAAGGGGATAACTGATAATCCTCAAATCATTCAAGCTAATTTTGTTGAATTATTTTAGTCGGGCAATTCATATTAACAAAAAATATCTGAAATTAATTATTCTATTAAAAGCGAGAGGTCAAATTTTTATTTGACTTGGGCAAGACCAATGTCAAACTCAGGGTGGCCACTGTCTCCTTAGGTTAATTATTAGGCGATCCAGAAGCTAGGTTTTCAGGGAAGCATTTTTTTGTATTTTTTATGCAACTGAATGACAATGAATAATGCGATTGAATTAAGTTCTTAAGAAACCAAGACACTTAGTCAAATTAAATTTTAACACGAAATTAATCTAATTTAGCGAAATTGTATTCTTCGTAGAAACCTGATCTATTGATGAATGCAAAATGTAATTTTTGGGTTTAAAATGCAACAATAAAAAATGCAAACTTTTTAAAGGGTTTTATGCAATGTTTTATTCAAACAGAATGCAAAATTAATGAAATTCTAGAATGTAAACATGATAAAATGACGCTCGGTAATTTTCTGGAAGTTTCTAACACTATATGATTTTTATTGATTTTTTAATGGAAATAGTGTGTCTATAAGTATTTAATTTATAATAATTCCATAAAAGAAAATTTTCTAGAGATCAGATTATCTCAAAAAGATATTTATTGAGAAATTCAAGAGAGTTGAAATTTTGCAAAAATAATGTTTGTGGATTTAATTAAAAATCAAGCATAGAAATTGGTCAAAAATTTATTTAAGGCAATGAGCACATCCAATTTTGGATGGAATTTGGATAATAAATAAAGCACATTTAAAAACATCATATATAATTTTTTAGAATTTTTACAGCAAACGTTAATTATATATGAATTTAAAACCATAAATCGGGTAAACTAAGCAATTTTTCACCAAAACAAATTTATTTAATTTCCCAATACTCACAAATTATAAATAAATAGCTAAGAGATACAAAATTAATTGAATTACTACATGATATTTTTGCATTGATGAAATGATCCCAAAATATAGTCCAAATTGACTCTCAAAAACAGGGGAATTTGTGCAATTTAGAATGTAAAATAGAACAACATGAACTAAGCTCAAGGGTATTTTTGGAATTACGAAAACATACATGGAATAAAGTGTAATTTTCATAAATAAAATAAAAAATAAAATAGGGAAGAGGCACAAACCCTCTTCTTTCCTTCGATGTTGGAGATCTGGGCAGAGTCGAAGATGACCGTTACGATGGTCGATGGCGGAGTGAATTGGGCCACACATGACGATGTCGCGTAGGAGGCCTAGTTGAGAGGTGGATGGTGTGGTAACACCCTAGAGCGTGGGGAGAGGGGTGTGGTGGTTCGAGTGCTTACAACCATTGTTGGAGGTGTAGTGGCAGCGAAGAGAGCAGCCGTTGCTACTACACATGATGGGATGCAATCTTGGAGCAGCAATGCAGGGGGCACATCCAGGCATAGATGGCGCTAGGGTGTGGGAGGGCAGTTGGACTGTGGCCGTGGGCCTGAGAGGCACGAGCAACCGTGGAGATATGCACCACTGGCAACACATGGGAAGGGGAGCATGACCATGCAGGTGGGCACTGGTGGACTGGTTGGTGGAGAGCACACACATGATCAGTTGGGGTCGCGCGTAGGCAGCGAGTAGTGGTGGAAATCAAGGCGTGGAGCCGACAAGGTGGGCATAGGGGGCATCATCTAGGGGACATGGACCGTGAAGGGCGGTGCCACTGATGGCAAGGAGAGAAGGGGGGTAGCGGTGGTGCCACTGCTTCCCCTCTGCCTTTTATTATTATTTTTTTTTTAAAAAAATTACTGTCATTTTTGTGATTACTTTTTAAACAAATTTTATTTCTTTTATGAAACAGGAAATCAAACTAAGAAGATGATGATGATGAAAATGATTGGGGGATGTGGTGTGGTGTTTGATGATGGCGGTGGTTGTAGTGTGGTGTAATGTGGTAATAAAAACAAAATTGCAAAAACTAAAAACTATGACAAAATGAAATAAAGAAAAGAAAAGCAAGAATTACTTAAGGATGAAAGTGGATCACCTCGGATGTGCTCACGAAGAGCGCGGTCCTCGCTCGAATCGCTGGTATGCGATGAGCTCGAGCAACACGCGAAGGCGGCTGCAGAGTTGACTGAAATGCCAACGGATCTCATCGGAGAGGAAGTTGGTCGTCGCCGTTCTTCTTCAGTCACTATCACCAAAACGAGTGGTTGGAGCTCTCAGTTCTCTCTCGCATAAATGTGGATAGGGAAAAATGAAGAGGATGAAGGGAATAAAAGGAGGAGGAAGATGTAGAAGTTAGAAAAGAAGTGGTATGGATGTTGAGAAAAAAGTAGGAGAGGTTAGAGAATGGGAGTTGGTGGAAGAAAGTAATAAAAATTAAATTTAAAAAAATGAATTAAAATAATTAATTAGAAATAAATAAATAAAATAAAATAAAAAACAAATAAATAATAATAATAATAATAAAATAAAAAAAATAAAGAAATAAATATTAAATAAAATAAAGATAAATAAAATAAATTAAATAAATTACGAAAAGAATATAAAATGGGTGACAGGTGGCAGCTCTAGGAGCTGCCACGTGTCACACCAAGAAAATGAAAAATTAAATGTAAAAAAATAAAAAAGAAATAACAAAAGGGGTCAAATCAGAAATGGTTAACATGAACGTTGCTCGTCTCTGCGAGATCAACAACTTTCGTAAAGGATTAAAAACCAAAATAAAACAGTTATATGAAAAATATTTTTGCATGGTATCTTACAAATCAAAAATACCGAATTTTTATCTTTTGCAGATTTTTTTGGCATTTTAAAATAAGATAAAAATAAAAAAGAAAGAAAATATAAGGTAATTATTTATAACTTAATCTATTTTTTTATATTTTAATAATAAACTAAAATAAAGGAATAAAATAAATAAATAAATAAAAGGGAATATATGTGCAATATACAAGGAGAGGCCCAAAACCCAAGTTTTGCATATGGACTCTAATTCTTTTGAATTTGGTCTTGTCTTGAAGGTAATTAAACATACATTAATTCAAAAGTGAGTAGGGCTCCATAGGAGACTATATGAGAGAGATATTAACATTTTAAGGCTCTTAGTCTCAAACTAGGGTTTGGGTTTTATTGGTCAATTTTATGAGTTAGTATTTTTTGTGATATTTTTTGATATGGAGTTGATTTTATTCAATTATGAGTTAGTGAAAAATAGATAAAAAAATAATGAAAAAAATGGTGAATATACAGGTGATATTTACAAGTGAATCTGGCTCTTATTTAATGCAAATATGTATGCTAAAATGTAGATACTAATTCTAAATAGGTGAATGAGAATAATGCAAAATAAGAGAAATGCAACTAATTACTCAGGAACAAAGCTCTATTTTTGATTTTTAGAGTGATGAATTACAGATTCATCAACCCCCTATACTTAAACATTGCTCGTCTCCGAGCAACTAAAATGAAATGCGAAAAGAGAAATGATTTTGGGTTCCATACCAAGGTAATGAACAAAAGGTGAAAATGGAGCTCGACTCGACCTTTGGACTAATAATGTGGCGAAATATTATTAGGAGTTTGATTTAAGACCTAACAGCATTTATGTTCCACAAGTCTCTATTCAGGTCTCCTCAATAGTCATGTCAGAACAAATCCTGAAATGCAAATTTTGATGACTACTTGTATCGTGCAAGTGAAATATAGATCTTGACATCAGAGATGACAAATAAATAGCCCCTTCTAACAAGGAAACTCCAATTCCTCGGTCTAGCAACTCTTTCTTCTAGGAGCGAGGCATTCCCTTCTAAGTTCAAGTGCAACCAGCTCAACAAGAGGGGGTAGAGAAGAGAATCGATTGTGACCAATGTAGTCACATATCCGTGGAGCTCGACCAGTGTGGCCAAGTATCTAGTTGCAGGCTTCCTTGGTGTGAGACTTTGAAGCATATGCCTTACTTATTCATATTTTTCTCCGATAATATTTTTTTAAACTTTTTGCCGGTCTAAATTTTTTGGAGATTTTCTTTTTCTCTTTTTTTTGATATATACAAAAGTGCAACATGTACATAAGGAGTTTTTCTTCTTGAGCCAGTATACTATCCCTCTTTTGAATCTTTATTGCAACCCACATCATCCCGTCATTAGACGGCAACGCCACTAGACTAGGTTGAGATGGCCTATCCTTCCTAGAAGAGGATAGATGTTTCCACCCGTGTGCTACTCCAAGCCAAAGGAATCTACCTCCTCACTACCTCACCAATAAAGAGTTACATGCATGGTGCTTGTCCAAGTTAGGTCACTATCTAAAATAATCGTCCGTGTGTATGAAGTATTGTACTTAGACCAATCACAATGTCATGCGAACATAGTCCTGTGGACTCAAAGAATTAAGTCACTTGACCTGAAAAATCTTAAATCGAGTTCCTATAAGGTTCCTCTGAAATTAGGTAGATTAATGTGAAATCAAATCCATCATCGACACCTATTCATAACTTGGTTCAAAACCCACTAACTTTTCACTTTGCATATGCTAGTTATGCAAATGAAATGTTGATGACATGCAATATCTATGAATGAAGTGCAAGACTTTTTTTAGGAATGAAATGATGATATGCAAGAGTAAATATGAAGCCTCCCTTTTTCCTTTTTTATTTTTTATTTTTAGAGTTTTTTTAAATTTTGTGGTATACCTCCTATTTTACATTACAAAGTATTATTTACAGGAATTTAACAAATTTATACAAGTTTTATTATATAAATTATGCAATTTTTATAGCTTGTATACAATATACATTTTATACAAATATACATGTATTTTACAAAAAGTTTTATTTTCCATTTTTTGCCCATCTGCATGCAAAAGTATGAGTTATGGGTAAAGTATATATGTAATATATACACACCCCATATACTTAGCATGTGCCATGTCCTCAAAGCACAAGAAGCGAGGAAAAGACATAGCCTGTGCTAATGTAGGAGAGTTAAAATAACAAAAAGTGTAGAAGTCAACCCGCCCCCTATACTTAGGCTTTGGACAACCTAAGTGTAGAAGAAGAGCAAAGAATGGGGCAGTCGAGGACAAGAGGAAAAATGGATGAACATATACACATGTTGGGCATCGGTACCCCCTATAATTGGCTCTGTTCAGCCTATGTCTAGGACGTGCATATGAGAACTGATGGGATCTGGAGAATATATAGAGAGAAAATGAATATACAAGCAAGAGCAGGGGTTCCCCCTATACTTAGGCTCTGAATAGCTTAAATATGGTGTTAATATCTATAGAAGAATGAAAATAAGCTCTAAAAGAATGAAAATATCAGATGTACAAGAGTGAGTGAATCTTATAAGCTGCTCAATCTAGATGTTGCATCTTCATGAGGAGTAATATGATGTATCTGCTCTATGCTCACTCTACATGAAGTTGATGACCTTGACTTGGACTAACTACTCCTTAGAATCTACAAAGTGCTTTAATAGTTGTCCATTTACCGCATGGATTTGTGCACCATCTGTGAGATCAGTCATCTTTACAGTTCCATTCCCGTGCACTTTCTTAACAACAGAGGGACCCGTCCACTTAGATTTTAGCTTCCCATGGAACACCTTCAACCTGGCATTAAACAACCAAACCTTTTGCCCAGATCAATTTCTTTGCACCTATTGTGCTGATAATGCCATCTCTTCACTTTGTCCTTATAAATCAAACTATTGCCATATGCCCTATTTCAGATTTCCATGAGCTCGTTCAAGTTCAAGTCATGACAAATCTTCCCTAGGTGACAATTCCAATTAATCTATTTAACTGGCCATTCAGATTTGTGAATCATCGCAAAGGAAAAATGGCATGGCTTGTCATAAATTATTCTAAATGGTGAAGCGCCCAAAGGTGTCTTGTAGGCTATTTTATAGGACCACAAAACTTGGTCCAAGAGCTGGGACTAGTTCTTCCTATCGGGACGAACCAACTTCTACAAAATACTCTTTACCTCTATGTTCGAAACCTCTGCCATGCCTTTGGACTATGGATGGTAAGGACTAGTAACTCTGTGCTCAAATCCATAGTCCTTAGCTAAAGATCTCAGATCTCAGTTCACAAAGTGGCTACCCCCATCAAGAATTAGAACTTTTGATACACTGAACCTGGCAATAATATGGTCTCTCACAAACTTATAGACAGTATTGCTTTCTGCAGTTCGGGTTGGGATAGCCTCCACCCACCTAGACAAATAATCAACCGCCAACAAGATGTACTCATGTCCTTGGTTCTTGGGAAAGGGGCCCATGAAATCTATGTCCCATGCATCGAAAACATCAAAATGATCACATGCAGCATGGGCATCTCATCTCTCTGTGTAACTATCCATCCCATCCTCTGAGAAATAGGGCACGACTGTACAAAATCAATATCATCGCTAAACAGGTTCGGTTAGTAGAATCCGCACTGGAGTACCTTGTGAGCGGATCTATTCCCCAAATGGTGTCCTCCAGCCTCAAGATAATGACAATAGGTTATGATACTCTGGTATTCCTCCTGAGGAATACACCTTCTCCAAACACAATCCGACCCTTTAAAGAAAAAGAACGGATCATCCTAGTGGTATCTCCTCGAATCCAACTTTAGTCGGTGAATGCTGCTCCTAGTCCAACCTTGGGGAACTAGCTTGGAGACAAGAAAGTTCACCATGTTGACATACCACGAGAGTGAGTCAATAGCACAAATTGACTCATATGGGAAGGTCTCTTTAATATGCTTAAAATCAGGAGAATCCTTAAGCTCGATCTGGCAGAGGTGATCAGCCACAACATTCTTCACTCCAGGTTTATCTTTTATCTTCAATCAAACTCTAGGAGTAGCAAAATCCACCTAAGAAGATGTTCCTTCGCATCCTTATTTTCCATTAAGTATTGAATGGTTGTGTGATCAGTGTAGATTGTCACATTAAAGCCCAAAATATACGACCTGAACTTCTCATGGGCCCATACTACAACGAGCATTTCCTTTTCTATCACGATGCAGTTCTTCTGTATAGGGTCTAATACTTTGCATGCGTAGTGGATCGCAAACGAGATCCTCTCTCGCCATTGTCCTAACACAACTCCTATAGCAAAATCTAAGGCATCAGTCATGATCTCAAAGGGGAAAGACCAGTCAGGAGCTTGTACGATCGGCAAGGCATAGATCTTCAACTTCAAGAGCTCAAAGGCCTCCAGACACCTGTGATCTACAACGAACTTTGTGTCCTTCCCTATGAGCTCAGTCAGTGGGAAGGCAATCTTCAAAAAATCATGAATGAATCTTCTGTAGAATCCATCCTACCCCAGAAACGACCTCACTAACTTTACGTTGGTAGGTGGATCGAGTTTCTTGATTACCTCCACCTTGGTAGGGTCAACCTCCATTCCCCTTTTAGAGGTGACATGCCTGACGGATCGTAAATTGCCTATGTTAAATATATGTCGTGGAGTGTCGTGCATTAAAATTAATGTGTCATTTCGTTGTAGGCGGACAATCAGAATCGGTCAAGAAATAACCACAATAAAATTTAGTCAATTTTTAATCACGTGATTTTATGTTTACTTTACTTGCATAAGTCCCAAGGTCGAATACAAGGAGGAAAAGGAAAAACCTAGAATTTTATCTATCAAAGTTCGTGCACGATTTTTCTGGGAGGTCTTTTTTTGTAATTTTTTAATGCAATTAGGGATGCAAAATGCAATGTTGGCCGATTTTAGGGACTAAATTGTAAATATCAATCAAACAATGTCCGAAAAATATGAAATTTGGCCAAGATGATAACTACGATGAAATGAATGCATGCAACTTTTTTTGGAATTTTTTGATGCAAGATGAATTTTTTATAAATTTTTAAATGAAAACAAAGTGAATTTCAATATTTAATTATAATAAATATTAAACCTAATTATTTTCAAGAGATAAAATTATCTAAGATCTATCACTAGGTGATGGATCTCAGAAAAATCCTAAATCTCGAAAATATGAGATTTAATACCTATTAAAAATTAAATATTGAAATACGCAAAATGATTTTTACAATTAAATTATGCATACAAATGCAATTCTTTTTGGGCATAATGTTAAACACAATTAATTCTACAATACTTGATTTTCGGCAATTTTTGGCGTAACATTTAATCCATTATAAATTTTAGAGCACAAAATGGGAAAATATGCAATTTTCCACAATAAGATTAATTTTTAATTAACCACTGACTACAAAAATGTCCACAATATGTCAGGATGTAGAGAATTAAGTGAGGAACAAAATGATATTTTTGAATTTGTATGCATCATTCTACAATACGGGATTTTTACCCGGCAGACCCTATAAACTATTCCAATCACCTCCACGACCTTTGAAACAACCTAATTCCCCCCTCGACCCCGTAAATTTGCCAACTCTTACCCCATGAACCCTCCGGGTAATATGTTTTAAGCTCGTGGGGGTTCTTTGGGTAATTTACAAGGTCGATGGGGTAATTACATTATGCAAAAGGTCGTAGAGGCATTTTAAAATGTTTATACGGTCTGCTGGGTAAAAATCCCATAAAATAATGCAACGTAGCATCCAAAACAAAGGGGGAATACATGGGTATATATGCAATTACAATATTCAAATAAATATAAAATGCAGAGCAGGGGTGAAAATGTGAATACATAAACCCTTGGGGGTTCAACTACAAAAATCCCAGAGGGGCACGAGCATGGCACGCGCCATCTGGCCGGCGGGCTGATGTGTAATTAGGAATGACTCCAGGGGCTTCATTGCAAATTTCCCGCATATCATGTGACACCCACATGCTAGTGGTAGGTTCAGATGGAGGCTCAGGGCTGGCATCCACGTGGCAGGCGGGCATACTTCGATTTTGGCCCGAGGATCCTGGCTTGGAAGGTTGGTTTGGATATAGACTCAGAGCAAATCAAGACCATTGATAAATATAAATCTGACGCCTGAGGGTGAGCGCCTTCTGGATGGTCAGATCTTAATCATGTTGATCTGACGGTTGTGAATGGCCGACACATGGCTGACGGGCGTCGGGGCGGCGGCTGAGGCTACCGGTGGAAGGGCGTTGCCGGTGAAGTCTTTATGCTCGGAGAAGCTTGCTGGTGCCTTGTTGATGATAGTCGATGATAAGGCCATCGATGAAGGCCAGGCCGGAGTCGCTGGCGTGGCATTGGCCAGTGGAAGTGAAGAAGATGACCAGTGATGAATGTTCGCAGGTGGAGCTTGGACGGTCGAAGGAGCTCTGGAGGTCCGCGTGTGTCGTCGGAGTTCTGGAGGAGGGGTGCTCGATGGCGTGGTGATGATCGTGCGGTGTTCGAAGGATTGATGATGAGTGGAGGAGGATTCGATGATGGCGAGTAGAGAGGTGGACGGAGATGATTATCGGGTATGGGAGATGAGGCGAATTAGCGAGGAGATACCTGGAATGGGGGCTCAACGGCAAGATGCTGGAGCGGAGCAACGACGCGAAGGCAGGGCTGCAAAGAGGAAGATGGTCCTCAGATCACGCCGATGGAGGGTTCTCGGGCTGTCACTACCGGAGAAGGGGGCTCTGCCTGTGAACGGCGGCGGATGGCTATCGAGTGGGGGCGGCAGAACTCTTAAATAGAACTTTAGGGATCACCGGAGATGGAAGGTGGGTCGTTTGGGGATCTGATGAGATCGAGGATTGATTGGTGTGGATTTGACGAGGGACGACGGGATCAGAGATAGGATTTGACTAGAGACGATCGAATCGAAGGAGATCGGACGAGATCTGATGGGGATCGGCGGCGGTGGAGAGATCTCCGGCGGAGATCGCAGAGGGCGGCAATGCTTGAATTGGGAAAGTCGCTGGGTGAGGATGATGAGCCCTGGCCGTCTGATCGGCCGAGATCGGACGGCCAGAAGGGCGCCACGTAGCGGTGGAAGAGGACAAAGGGAGTAGCATGTGATGGGCACGTGCCTCATACGTGTGGCTTCTTATTTTTAATATTTTTTTAATAAAAACAAAATAAAAACAAACTCAAAAATGGGTGATACGTGGCGGCTCCAGGAGCTGCCACGTGTCAGACCCGCAAAAAATTTGAAAATAAATACAAGGAAAAATAGAAAAGAAATAGCAAACAACCTCAGATTGAAAAGGTTTCTTCACAAAAATTGCTCGTCTCGAGGAGATCTACAACTTTCATGTAGACATCAAAACCAAAATGGATCATTTGCACAAAGTGATCTTTTTGGGGTATCCCATGTACATAGAATACCTTTAATTTTGGTTTTTATAATTTTTTTGCCATTTTTAAACCAGATGGTAAAATCAAAGATAAATATTTACACATTAATCTAGTTTTTTGGGATTTTTATTGAGTAAGAACAACAATAAAGAAAATAAAATACGAAAATGACCAATTTTGTACAGACAGTTAGTGAAGACTTGGACCCGGTTAGTTTCTTTGATTTCAAGCTCAATTTGGATTTGGATTTTTACACATTTTAATAATACTTTTATCAAAGAAGATACATGAAAAAGAAGTTAAATAAAATAGGATAATTGTGTACATAAAATAATAGGTCAAAATCAGCTAAAATACAAAATGTACAAAAGAGGCCCAAAACCCAACTTTCACATACGTGCTCCGATTAACTTGAACATGGTCTTATTTCCAAGGTAATTGAGTGTACGTTCGTTCAAAAGTTATTAGGATAAAAATGGACACTGGATGGGGAATATATGATGGTTTTAGTCCGGGAATCCTAGAAATATGGTTTGGGTTTTTGATCCACCTATTTGGGTTCATGATTTTTTTTTGTATTTTTTATTTATTCTTGTTAGTGATATGTACACAGTAGAGGTGGTTTTAGGTCATTTGGAGTTACCATGAATGAGTTAAAAATCGGGGAAGTTAGGCTATTTACAGGTCAAGTTTAGCTGGGATTTTGGCTTCTTATGTTGTGCACAAATAAGGGATAAAATGAATTTCTTATAAAAACATGCATGAATGCTAATTATGCTAAATAAATCAAGAAATACTGATGATTTTGAGAGATTTGAGCTTAATTAATGAGATTTAGAGTGATGATTCTTAGATTCATCATCCCCTTTACTTAAACAGTGCTTGTCCCTGAGCATCAAAAGAAATGCCATGAGGTGAAATGAGATTGGGTTCCATACCAAGACCATGAGTTGGAGGTGAAAATGAAACTAGAATCGACCTTTGGATTATTAGTTTGGTGGAACTTCTGTTAGACTTAGAATTTTAAAATCAACAGCCTTCAAGTTCTACACATCATTGTCACAGTTTCAGCTCACAAGTCATCTTAGATCAATCCTCTTCCCAAAGCATACCCTATGAACATTGAACAATCGACTCATGTGTGTGAAAGGTTTTAGCTCGTCCCATCCAGAATGTCGGACTACCATGCGAACCTCCTCTCCAGTAACTCATCCTCGGGGAGTCAGGTATTTCCTTCTAAGGTCTATCGCGTTGTGTTCACAATCGACTTGGGGGAGAAGTTAGAAGAAGGAGAAAAAAAATGGAGGGTGGCCAGTGTAGTCACCTCTTCTTGTGAAGTTGGACAGTCTAGCTGAGTCTCCACAAAGATCTGCAGGTTTTCTTTGAAGCTTGGACCTTTTTGGTCAGATATTTATTTGGTAGCTTCTTTGTATTTTGATTTTTGGTGGTTCTGCTTGGATCTTGTTGTGCCGCTACGGATATAGAGTCTTTTTGTTTTCGTACATGTTTTGGGGTCATAGAAAAAATTGTGCCCAGCCATCCATCCCTTTTCTTAAGCTTTATTTCCACCCGTACTCTGGTCTTTAGATTTCCACGCTACCAGAAAACAAACTCACACAGTCTTCTAACACCTTGTCTGAGTTGAATTAAGTGCACAGTACGAGAGTACAAATTAATTCCCTCTTCCAGAGTTGTACCCAGAATGAAGAGACCAGGTTAGACACTAAGAGTCAAACATTGCACATTGTCATGTTGAACTTGAAGAATTAAGTCAAAGACCTGAAGCTTCTAAAATCCTATTTCTCGGTGAAGTTCCTCTGAAAATTAGGTGGATTAAGGTCAAGTCTATACCACTCTCGGTTTCTGCTCATAACTCGGTTCAGAACCCAAAGACTTTTCACGGATGCAAATGAATATGATGCAGGATGAAGTGCAGGTGTGTGAAATGCAGACACGTTTTTTTCTTTTTGTGATTTTTTTGAAAAGTTTTTTTTGAGACTTTTTATGCAAAAATTGAATAAGAATCCATTTTTTTCAAAATTTTGGGTTATACACATTCAGTGTTAGTAGCAAAACTCTTTTTCTTTTTCTTCTTTTTTTTCAAGTTAGTTACCCACCCGTAAATACATATAGACTTATGCAAAAGTATGAGATATGGGTAAAATATATATACAGTATATATACAGACCCCCCTATACTTAGCGAGTGTTGTGTCCTCAGAGCACAAGAAGCAAAAAGAAGACATAGCTCGGGCGAAGCGTAAGAGAGTGAGAAAAAGAAAAGGATAGATATTCAAAGGTCTGCCCCCCTATATTTAGACTGTGAATAGTCTAAGTATTGAAAAAGAGCGAAAAAGAGGCGGTCGAGATATGAGAATGAGGAGAGTATATACAGATGGGCATCGGTTCTCCCATACTTAGGCTCTGGTCAGCCTAAATAAGGAAGAAGAGTGGAAATGGAATGATCATGAGATGGGGAGGATGGTATATACAGACGGCATCGGTCCCCCCCTATACTTAGTGAAGGATATGGTTATATCCTCAAACGCATCATGGAAGCAAGAGTGTTGTATCGAATATGATGAGGAGCGAGTAGTCGCACTAGTTACTCGATGCAGCTGAATTTAAAAAAAAATTCATGCGACGAAACCACATGATCTAAGAACACTTCTCGGATCGTTTCGTCTAAATCACAAACAAGTAATAAGATTACCTCTTGAAGCGTGGTTGCAATCGAGTCTCTAAACGAATAGACCTCCTGTCTCAAGTCCGATCCGACGGAGGAGACGATTGTGAGTGCAGGGATGAATCACGTGCTTCTCGCAATCCATGTTAATGATCCAAGCGGCAGATCTCCAGATCTCGACGTATGAGATCCGATGTCTTCTTCACGAGTGAGGCACACCGAAGAATACGGAGATCCACGAGGAGACGATCAGGCAGCATAACGACGACGCTGCGATGATGGAGACTCCCTCTAGGGCATCCATGGTGGACGGCCATATGAGAGGGAGAGAGAGTAGACGTGTAGAGAGAAAGAGAGAGAGAGAGAGAGAGAGAGAGAGAGAGAGAGATGTGCTCCAATAGCATGTGTACCAAGAGAGCATGGTATGCCTCTCTATTTATAGGGTTTTGGGATCCATGGATCTCAATCCATGGGACTCATAAAATCAATGGTTGAGATTGATTTATGATCAATCCAATGGTCTAGATTGTTGTTGGTAAAAGCCAAAAACTTATGATTTAATTTAGATCAAATATATTTAACAAATAAAATATACATCAATCCTAAAATTAAACCAATCAAATAAGGAGACATCCATGGAGATCTCAATCCCATTGGAATATAGTGGACGACCACTTATTTCCAAGTGGGGAAATCTCATGAAATCTCATGAGATTGCATATCTCCATGAAATTCTCCATTATTTAATTCAACAACATTTGTTGTGATTTATTCTTCAAAAATAATTCATAATTAATTTTGAGAATATTGCAATCTTGCCATTGGAAAGTTGTGAATCACATTCACAACCTAAAACAAAATATAATTTACATTTTCAATTAATTACACAATGTGTATCCAATACACATCAATAATTAATTAACAAATATAAATTATAATTACATCTCTCTAACACATTATAAATCACATTTATAATATATTATGAATAATATGGATAGTGCTATCCATATTATTCATATCCATGATAATTAAATCACATTTAATCATCTTGGATCTCTATTCTCACGTGCCCAAATAATATGAATCACATTCACATTATTTACATCTTTGATAATCGAATCACATTTAATTATTTAATATAACTCTCCTTATAATATGAATCAAATTCATAGTATTCATGATAATTAAATCACATTTAATTATCCATTATCTCAATGCTCGGTTAGATATATCAACAATAGAATTATCCATGAACTCTTTCAAGGATAATGTGTTTTCTCTGCGAATACTTGGAGATAAGGACAGGGCAATTGCACTGTTCCACGTATAGTGACTTGGATATTGAGATCACATCTCAAATATAGATCTCGGGCCTGCCATAGATGCTTGATTAAATCAAGACCGCAAATCTAATCTTTTCATTGACTCTGAATCACATTCAGATCAATGTCCAGTATTTGGACTAAGATCAGATTACTTCTCTACTGAGAGGAGTCACTAAAATCCAGACCTGTTTCATCACTCCCTAGGAATGGAAGCGTCATCGTTATACAATCGTTTATGATCACATCACCCTCAGGTATTCCCAATACCTGTACATCCTGCATACTAGAAGACTCAGAATAATCCTGAAGTATAATATCAATTTTACACTGTCTACTTCAGGGATTTATCTTTAAGTTTCTCATCGGTATAGATCATATACTTTCCAAAAGCATATATCACACCTAGGTCTTGATCATATACTTTCCAAAAGTATATATCAAACCTACAAATTCAGTCAAGCTTCCAAAGCGAGACGACCGTGCATGGAATTTGATTCTTCCCAACATCTCATGAGTGAGCTCATGCCTTTCGGTTTGGTAACTGAACCTGTATGATCCCTTTGAGAGATCGTATTACTCAGATGCCCTTGCATGCACACCAGTGCGCCGGTGTATAGACCTTTATTAGGTTGTCAACCTATTGGTCCGCCAAATGTGCATACTTAGACATATAGTAACACATATGTCTCCGGTCAGAGGATGTGTGCCTATATCATGATAGCATACGATATAGGATTTGGTTATCTCGATCTCGTTAAGTCAAGTCTTTGACCTAACTAATCTGACACCTCCAAATCTCTATTCCTATGCATAGGACTTGCATCAAGAGGTTGGTCAGATATCAGCCTAACTAGGAAAGGATTGCCATCTCCTACTCAGGCTGGAGATTATATCTTAACAATCATTTGATGATGCTTGATGAGTCCTCATTCTAACTCTTTAGATATTCATCCAAGCACCAGCCTCTATGATTCAATATTTGAATCAATAGTTGTATGATCATCAAGATGGTCATGGTACATAACCCTAATTGTACTAATGGACCTATTATGCAAATTATGTATTCTTCATTTCAGATTTGGGAATGATATTTGCAATAACATTTATTGCATAATGGCTCGCTGTGGGCTCGCATGTCCAACAATCTCCCACTAGCCCAAAGAGCCATTAATGGGCTAATCATTTAAACCCACACTCATGTGACAATCATAGGATATTTAGAAAATAGCTAGGTAAGTTGGTCAGTCACTCTGTTCCCAAGAGACTATGCCAAGTCCTTTTACGACACTTGCATATCCCCTAGTAACAGTGCTCGCATCCAATGCGAATGTTGCATCTTATGCAACCAATACTCAATTTCGTTATAGTATCCTTGACACTATAGCTCGATAATTATTATAACCAGTATGTCCATAATCCTTATCAGAAAACCTTTATTCCTAGAGATCTCTATCTCCTAAGGTATCAACAGTTAAGACCTTTTAGATCACTATCTATAAAGTCTTAATTACTTGAAGATAAGACTTTGAGATCACTATCTCAAAAGTTTATCCTTCTATGAAGATATTGTTACTATTGAAATTAAGTGTTTTATCACCATAGTAGGATTAGTAACAGTTTACTACTCCCACTGCATGGTAGACCTCTGGCTTTTGTACACATCTAGCACACACTTGGTTTCTTGGAACTAATGCACAAGGGCAAGTAAATTGCATTCACATCCTCAACTCTTTGAGGTGCTATCCCTTTAGATAGGTTAGTACCGTATCTTTGAGGAAAAGAAATCTTTCTTGGAATTTTCCAAAAAATGGAAATGTCCAAGGTGTACTATTAGTGTGACTGTCCCAATACCCTCTTCTCTTTGCTTTTGAACAACTTCAGAACTAAGATCGAAGAGGTATCCTTGAGATCATATCTCTAGGTATGGAACAACCGGATTATAAACAATTTATTATTATCATCCTTAGATCATTTCAAATGATTAGGATATCTACATATAGCACGATGAACACAATGGCACTTCCACTAAGCTTCACATGGTTCATCAAGATTTTATCTGAAATCATAACATTTATAATTTCATCAAGTCTTATGTTCCAACTACAAGAAGCTCATTTGAGTCCAAAGATGGAGTTATTTAGCTTGCACACCTTTCTTTCCTCAACCATGAAGCCATGGGGCTACTTCATATGAATATCCTCAGAGAGGTATTCATAGAGGAATGCAATCTTGACTCACATCATGAAGATATCATAGTCAAGTTGTGTAGCTATAGTTAGCAATATTCTAATGGGTTAAAGCAAGGTCACTGGAGAGCAAGTCTCATCGCAAGCGATGTCTTCTCTTTGGTATGTAGCTCATGGCTACGAGACGTGCTTTGAAGGTCTCTAGCTTCTCATCAGGTTCACTCTTTCTATTGAAGATCCATTTACACCTTAATGGGTCTTACCCATATAGGGGGATCCTCGAGTGTCCATATACAACATTTGTATATGAAGTCTACTTTAGACTTTATTGCTAACATCCACCTTTCCATGCTATGATCTTTAGAAGCTTCATCACATGAAGTCAGATCATTGTCAGATTCAACTTACACATGAAATCCATCTTCAAACTTATTTGAAGTGGTATTGGTATTTCATCTTTAATTGTACTATTAGTTTCCAATTTTAGGAGCCTCATTATTTTCTCAAGATTAAATGAGTTCCTTTACTTCATTTTCTTTTTGATTGTTAAGAGAGTCATCCTCTAAGAATCTCATTCTCAGAGATGAGATCCTTTAAGAATCCCAAGGTCATAAAGTAGGGATTCAATACCATCCTTTATTTTCCTAATGAAGTAGCACTCTCCAGTGCCAGATTCCAGCTTAATCACATGGAACCTTATTAAGGATATATGTAATGTAGTCTCTATCATATATATATATATACCTGGAAACTAAGGGATAATTATGCTAAGATTAATAATTGATCAAATCATGTCACACATGATCAATTGTATCTCCCTACAACTCTAATGAGTTAAGGTTCATTAGGAGGATTGAGATAGGAACGATATTCACATCTCCATAAGGTATTCCTTGAATTCATCTAATAGGTACAAGCTACCTTGGTTAGTTCAAATTCATTTCATCTTCCTTCAAACTTTGGTTCTTAACCAAAATTGTGAAATCTTTGAACATTTCAAGTTTTCTAAGTGAAGAGAATAAATCTCATATCACAAATAATCAGTAATAGATATCACATATCCATAATGTTTATTCTAATATAGATGATTCACATACATCAATATGTATGAGATCTTGAATACCTTAACATCTTACACCATTACAAGGAAGGGTGTATTGGACATTTTTACTTTGAATACAATATTCATAAGTATGCAAGTTTTGAAATTTTAGACATTCTAAAGTTTCATCTCTTACTTGTCCATTGATCTAATCAACGGACATATGTCCAAAACCTGATACCAGATGATTGTCAAATGATTTTTTTATCCTCCTATTGATCTATAAAGGTTTAATTTTCAGTATTAGAAATATTAATGAACCATTCATTAATTTTCTAATTTAGCGAAGTCCACTAGATGTTAGATTACTATCGGAAATATATCCATCATAACTCTCTATGATAGGTTTATTCTAGAATTCATGTTTATTTACAACATTTAGAAATAAACTATGAGTGTATTCTAATATCCATGTCACAGAGATGTTCTCTATGACTAAGGGCTCCCACTGAAAATATGAAGTCTATTGATCCAATGCAAATTGTTGCAACAGTTGCATTACTTCCAACATGGATGACCATTAAACTTTAAGATCAAATTTCTAATATTCTAATACAGATGCAACCAATTGCAAGTGTAATTAGAAGATTGAGATACAATTATTAGACTTTATCTTATCAAATAATTGAGTCAAGTTCAACGATTATATGTAGATTATTTTGATGTACTATCTGATTCCTTCTATAAGGATTCTAGATAGATTTGATAGTCATACTATCAACACATCAACTTATTGCAGTATTGGCATTCATCCAACTCTTTGGATGTCATATGGAAGTCACAGAAGCACAGTTAACTCTTTGACTATACTTCTTACTTGGGTCCAAACCATGCTTCCACTGCGCTCCCTTTATCTATAAGCAACCATTGCTCAAGACCAAGGATCTCTTATGTTAAAATCAAAATTTTCAATATAAGAGTATTTCAACATTTATACATGCTTCATTCAATTCATACAATATGAATATTATGAAGCTTCATGAATGACTAGAGAATAGATAGTAGAATGATGACACTCATCGTATCTACATCCATTTAATCTCTTAAAACTTAGGTTCAGGTAGGTACTCAAACAATTTGAATACATCATCTCCTATAGAGCCACCATTCTGCATAATGCAGAGAACCATGTCATTCATGATTATATGTCGAGAGCACATATGTATGTCAGAACATCTTCTTAGATTTTATAAGGATATTTGATAACTACGATCATTACCAGCATGTCACTTCAAAAGTATATTCGATGAGATCAAGACTTATAGAGACATACAAACCCTAGGGTTTTAGTCCTATTGTCTATTTAATTGTCATTCCTCATTACTATGAGGAAACTTTCACAATGCAACCACATACATTGTGTGTCCAATTACAAGTACAATATCTGGATCATAGGTCCAATCCATGATATTCTACTGGTTATTATTGATTATAACATTGAGTGAATTAAAGAAGGATTATCTGAAATATGAAATTTACATAAACATATATAAATATATAATTTACTTTGATTTAGGAATTTTTATATCAAAGTTGTCTTGCCATGTCAATAATGAAAGTTCATTCCCTTAGTCACTTTTAATGTAAGAGATATACTTACCATTATATCTCAAGCAAGATCTGGGATCTCCATCCTTATCTTCGTTACATCCCAATAATATGAGAACCTGTAACTCGGATAAAAAGAAGCGGGAACATATTCCTCCTTGCAAGTCCAACTTGCATCTCCCAATTCGGTCTTTAACACATGGGCCCACCACCCCTAAGGTGATGTTGACCCCTCATTAATTGAACCATGGGGCAACAGGAATACAACTCGCTATGCGCAATCCAATATCGCCCCAATAATATGAGGACCTGATATTGGGGTCACTACGCGTACGTCCTTACTCTTTCGAGAAGCGACGAGCCCGATCCAAATGGATCGTATGCAGGAGTTGTCACTTCGAACATGCGTCTCCTACATACAATATCTGGTGACGGAACCTTTCGCCTTGACGGGAGACCTTGGATGTCACTTATGTCATCCTCCATATCATATTCAAATTCTAATTAATTATCATAAATCATATTCACATAATTAATTCTTCCAAGGGAAATAACACATCTATTATACTAGAGTGTTTTTAATTGGATATAATTAACTTAATCATATTAAATCCATTATCAATCCAATTCAATCAACAAACTTGATTTTACTTGAATATATGGTATTATCTCAAAATACGTATTAATTCGAATTTTATTAATTAGAAAAATACATCATGATCTCTCAGGCATCATTCATTCCCTACCCGTTGTCATGGTCAGTACCGGCGGGAGTGGGACGGACCGCATCCAGTGCAACCCGCTACCCCAGCGATCCCCGACTAGACACCATATCCGCTTCGGGAAAAAATAATGCCGAGTCAATCATTTTGTACTTGAGATGATCATCGGTTCTTCAACCGAAATTATATCATATAATAATAATCAAAATATTTTTTATTATAAGGAAATTTGCTAGACAAATTCCCAATCCTATTCAAGCAAGTAGTTTGATGATTGTGTTTCCAATTATGATCTAAATCAAATATAATCAATTTATTGGTTGAGGCCAAACAATTAAGGAAATAATCATCATTCAATATTTCTCAAATATTTTCCATAATTATTTCATGAAATTAACAATTAATTTCACTAATTGACAATCACATGGTTCTTAATTAGGACTGTAATTTCAGCAGCGACCCCTACTTACTAAAATTAACATATCTCAATCAATTTAAATCCAAATTAGATAAAATCAATTTTCAAAGATTGATAGTTTGATTTAGAATAAAAACTAATGATATTTCACGTATTTTGAGGCGGATCAAAATAGTAATTAACTCATTAATCATGTTAAGATTCGAAGTTCCCGCAACAGTGAATACATGTTCATTAAAACAACCATATCTCGAGCAAACAGAATCCAAATTACGTAAACTCAGATCCTATGGTTTCCTTCTTTAATGGGGAACAAATTAAAAGTTTTATTTTTGTGTTTAAACAATTTAAACAGGGCCGAAAATAATCACTAAACAGAGATGCGAAAATGAAATGCAATAAAACTTTCGCAACCCAATCGAACCCAAGTCGCCTTCGGTTTTAGGGATCATATCCAAAACCTCTGACCTAAGGCTCTGATACCACTTGAAGGATATAGTTAGATCCTCAAATCCATCACGGAAGCATGACGTCGTATCGAATACGACGAGGAGCGACTAGTCGCACTAGTTGCTCGATGCAGCGGAATTTAAAAAAAATTCATGCGACGAAACCACATGATCCAAGAACACTTCTCGGATCGTTTCGTCTAAATCAAAAACAAGTAATAGGATTACCTCTTGAAGTGGGGTTGCGATCGAGTCTCAAAACGAAGAGACCTCTTGTCTCAAGTTCGATCCAACGAAGGAGACGCTTGCGAGCGCGGGGATGAATCACGTACTTCTCGTAATCCATGTTGATGATCCAAGCGGCGGATCTCCTGATCTCGACATACGAGATCCGACATCTTCTTCACAAGCGAGGTGCACCGAAGGAGACGGAGATCCACGAGCAGATGAACGGGCAGCATAACGACAACGCTGCGGAGATGGAGACTCCCTCTAGGGCATCCATGGTGGACGACCATATGAAAGGGAGAGAGAGAGTAGACGTGTAGAGAGAAAGAGAGAGAGAGAGAGAGAGAGAGATGTGCTCCAATAGCATGTGTACCGAGAGAGCATGGTATGCCTCTCTATTTATAGGGTTTTGGGATCCATGGATCTCACTCCATGGGACACATAAAATCAATGGTTGATATTGATTTATGATCAATCCAATGGTCAAGATTGTTGTTGGTAAAAGCCAACAACTTATGATCTAATTTTGATCAAATATATTTGACAAATCAAATATACATCAATCCTAAAATTAAACCAATCAAATAAGGAGACAAATTCTATGGAGATCTCAATCCCATTGGAATATACTTGACGACCACTTATTTCCAAGTAGGGCAATCTCATGAGATTGCATATCTCCATGAAATTCTCCATTATTTAACTCAACAACATTTATTGTGATTTATTCTTCAAAAATAATTCATAATTAATTTTGAGAATATTGCAATCTTGTCATTGGAAACCTGTGAATCACATTCACAACCCAAAACAAAATATAATTTACATTTTCAATTAATTACACAATGTGTATCCAATACACATCAATAATTAATTAACAAATATAAATTATAATTAGCTCTCTCTAATACATTATAAATTGCATTTATAATATATTATGAATAATATGAATAGTGCTATCCACATTATTCTTATCCATGATAATTAAATCACATTTAATCATCTTGGATCTCTATTCTCACGTGCCCAAATAATATGAATCACATTCACATTATTTACATCTTTGATAATCAAATCACATTTAGTTATCTAAGATAACTCTCCTTATAATATGAATCAAATTCATATTATTCATGATAATTAAATCACATTTAATTATCCATTATCTCAATGATCGGTTACATATATCAACAATAGAATTATCCATGAACTCTTTCAAGGATAATGCGCTTTCTCCGCGAATACTTGAAGATAAGGACAGGGTGATTGTATTGTTCCACGTATAGTGACTTGGATATTGAGATCACATCTCAAACCCAGATCTCAGGCCTCCCATAGATGCTTGATTAAATCAAGATCGCAAATCTAATCTTCTCATTGAATCTGAATTGCATTCAGATCAATGTCCAATATTTGGACTAAGATCAGATTACTTCTCTATTGAGAGGAGTCACTAAAATCCAGACCCGTTTCATCACTCCCTAGGAATGGAAGCGTCATGGTTATACAATCGTTTATGATCACATCACTCCTAGGTATTCCTAATACCTGTACATCCTGCATACTGGAGGACTCGGAATAATCCTGAAGTATAAGATCAATTTTACACTGTCTACTTCAGGGATTTATCATTAAGTTTCTCATTCGATCATTGGGAGTCGGTATAGATCATATACTTTCCAAAAGCATATATCAAACCTAGGTCTTTATCATATACTTTCCAAAAGTATATATCAAACCTACAAATTCAGTCAAGCTTCCAATGCGAGACGATCGTGCACGGAATTTGATTCTTCCCAAAATCTCATGAGTGAGCTCATGTCTTCCAGTTCGGTAACTGAACCTGTATGATCCCTTTTAGAGATCGTATTACTCATATGCCCTTGCATGCACACCAACGCACTGGTGTATAAACCTTTATTAGGTCATCAACCTATTGGTCTGCCAAATGTACATACTTAGACATATAGTAACACATCTGTCTCCGGTCAGAGGATGTGTGCCTATATCATAACAGCATACGATATAGGACATTGGTTATCTCGATCGCTTTAAGTCAACTCTTTGACCTAGCTAATCTGACACCTCCGAATCTCTATTCCTATGCATAGGACATGCATCAAGAGGTCGGTCAGATATCAGCCTAACTGAGAAAGGCTTGCCATCTCCTACTCAGGCTGGAGATCATATCTTAACAATCAGTTGATGGTGCTTGATGAGTCCTCAATCTAACTCTTTAGATGTTCATCCAAGCACCAGCCTCTATGATTCAATATTTGAATCAATAGTTGTATGATCATCAAGATGGCCATGGTACATAACCCTAATTGTACTAAGGGACCTATTATGCAAATTATGTGTTCTTCATTTCAGATTTGGGAATGATATTCTCAATAACATTTATTGCATAATGGCTCGCCGTGGGCTCGCATGTCCAACACTTAAGCCTTGGCCTAAGTAGATGAAGAAGTTGTACAAGGAGACCGATGAGGTCGGGAGCGGGAATGATCTGATGAATCTTCAATGTGCTCGCTCTGCGTGAAGTAGATGACCTCAACTTGAACTGTCTGCTCTTTGGATGATTCTATATACGGCTTCTGCAATTTCGCATTCACATAGAAAGGTTGTGCATCATCTTTGAGTTCGGCAATATCCACACTTCTATTAGTATGCACATCGACGACAATGTAGGGACCCGTCCATTTTGATTTGAGTTTCCCGTGAAAAATCTTCAATCGAGCATTGAACAACCACACTTTCTGCCCAGTGACAAAGGTTTTATGTCTAATGTGCCTATCATGCCATCTCTTGACCTTGTCCTTATAGATCACACTGTTGTCATATGCCCGGTTTCGGATTTCAATTAGCTCATTCAGATTTAAGTCTCGGCATAATTTCCTAAGGTGACAACTCCAATTCAGCTTTTTGATCGCCCATTCTGATTTGTGAATTAGCTCTGCGGGTAAATGGCATGGCTTGCCATAGATCATCCTAAAAGGTGAAGTACCGAGTGGAGTCTTGTAGGTTGTCCTATAGGCCCACAGAACCTGGTCCAAAAGTTTTGACCAGTTTTTCCTATCTGGATGAACCAACTTCTGAAGAATACCCTTCACCTCTCTATTAGAAACCTCTGCAATGCCGTTAGATTGTGGGTGATATGGGTTGGATATTTTATGCTCAAATTTATATTCCTTGGCCAAAGATTTCATTTCCCTTTTCACAAAGTGGCTACCCCCATCCGAAATCAAGAGTTTTGGTACCCCGAACCTTGCAATGATATTATCCTTGATAAACTTACGATTTTGCTATCTGCGGTTCGAGTTAGAATAGCCTCTACCCATCTCGATAAATAATCGACCGCCAACAAGATGTACTCAAATCCATTTCTATTGGGAAAAGGACCCATAAAATCAATCCCCCATGTATCGAAAACATCACAGAAAATCATTGGTTGCATGGACATTTCATCTCTATAACCAACAGTACCTCCCATTCTTTGACAAATCGGGCATGACCGTACAAAATCATTAGCATCACGAAATAAGGTCTGCTAGTAAAATCCACATTGGAGTACCTTGTGCACGGTTATCTTTCCCGAATGGTGTCCTCCAGCCTCGAGAGAATCATAACGTGTGAGGACACTCTGGAATTCCTCTTGAGGAATACATCTTCGCCAGATGCAATCTGGTCCTTCATAGAAAAGGAAAGGATCATCCCAATGGTATTTTCTCGAATCCGACTTCAATCGATCGATCATTCTCTTGGTCCAACCAAAGAGAACCTTCATGGAGACAAGATAGTCCACTATGTTGGAATACCATGGGACTGAATCAGTAATGCAAACTGACTCGTCCGGAATAGTCTCCTAAATTGGTCCAGTGTCAGGATAATCGTTTTGCTCAATTCGGGAAAGGTGATCAGCAACAACATTCTTTATTCCAGGTTTATCCTTGATTTCCAAATTAAATTCCTGGATTAATAAGATCCATCTCAAAAGCCGTGCTTTGGCATCCTTCTTATCCATTTGATATCTAATTGCAGTATGATCAGTGAAAATCATCACCTTTGAGCCCAATATGTATGATCTGATTTTTGAAGGGCCCAACCTACCGCAAGCATTTCCTTTTCAGTTACCTATAATTTCTCTGTGCATGATCCAACGCTTTTCTCGCGTAATGAATCGCATAAGGAATTCCATCTTGTCTTTGTCCAAGCACTGCTCCGACAGCAAAATCCGATGCATCAGTCATGATCTCAAAGGGAAGAGACCAGTCGGGAGCTTGTAATATCGTAGATTCACATATTTTCTTTTTCAGGAGTTTGAAGGCCTCTAGAAACTTGTGATTTACAATAAACTCGGTGTCTTTTCCTAAGAGCTCAGTTAGTGGGGGGGCGATCTTTGAAAAATCAGGGATAAACCTTCAATAAAATCCAACATGCCCTAAGAAAGACCTCACTGACTTGACATTGGTTGGTAGCTCAAGTTTCTTGATCACATCCACGTTGGCAGGGTCGACCTCCATTCCCTTTTTGGAGATGACGAGCCCCAACACGATACCCTCTGTCACCATAAAGTGACTTTTCTCCAGGGAGAGTACCAAGTTAACCTACCAGCATCTCTGGAGGACTTGGTCCAAGTGCGCTAAACATGTATCAAGTGAATCACCATGGACCGAGAAGTCATCCATGAAGACTTTCAGGAAATCACTAATTATTTCGGCAAATACGGCAATCATGCACCGCTGAAATGTGCCTGAGGTATTACAAAGCCCGAATGGCATGCGCTTGAATGCGTAAGTGTCAAAAGGACATGTAAATGTGATCTTTTCCTGAATATCGGGAGCGATGGCTACTTGATTGTAGCCAGAGTACCCATCAAGAAAATAGAAGAATTCTTTCCCTGCAAGTCTCTCCAAGATTTGATCAATAAATGGCAGTGGAAAGTAATCTTTCTTAGTCGCAGCATTCATACGCTTGTAATCGGCATAGACGTGCCACGACGTGGGTACTCGGGTCGCGATCTCTACCCCCTCCTCGTTGGTGACCATCTAGATTACCGACTTATTCGGGATGACATGAGGGGAGGCCACCCACTTGGAGTCAGAAATGGGGTATGTAAACTTCCCGAAGATTGGGATTTAATCTTCTCTGGAATTCACGAGAGGGCTTTGCGTTATCCTCATCATAGATTTGGTGCAAGAAGAGAACGGGATTGATTCCTACGAGATCCGACATAGTCCAACC
This sequence comes from Ottelia alismoides, assembly GCA_037367405.1. NCBI lineage: Eukaryota > Viridiplantae > Streptophyta > Magnoliopsida > Alismatales > Hydrocharitaceae > Ottelia > Ottelia alismoides. Next base: position 248,444 of record JAZKJV010001809.1, on the reverse strand, counting down.
AATGGCTTTTCGATTTCGCTTAAGGACTTCGAGTAATCTAGATTCCTGATCTATGGTAAACGATGAGCTAATGATCACAGGAAATTTCTCTTTGGGTCCAGTAAGAAATGCATACTTGAGTGTGGGAGGAAGTGGTTTCAGCTCTGGCAAATGTGAATCATCAATTAGGTCTGTTTGAATGACTTTTGAATCTGGATTTGTGTTGTTGGCGGTGAATCACTCTGTGATGTGCTAGCTACCAATTCCGAAGAAAGGTGAGTCGGATCGCAAAAGTAGTACGGTAATTCGGCCAAAGCCGCGTCTAACTCGTCATCGATATTTCTTGATTGTCCTGAAGTAGATGGGACTGATAAATCCGAAAGGATTTCTGTGTCATAAAGGTTATAGGTATCTATGTGTCTAGATAGGTTTGGCAACATCTCGCAAACTACACTGTGTAATGTTTCTTCTTCTGCTGAGGTGCTTTCACTCTGAATTTCTGGAAGTTGATCCCACGGCAAAGTAGTGCTGATGAGATTGCATTCTGACATTTCTGAGTATTTAGTGGTAGATTCAAAGTCTAGTCTTTACCACTTTGTTTGCTTCATCTCCAAGTCCACCTCTCCGCCTGAAGTGGAATTTCATCATTCTTGTACTATAATCGAATGTGGCTTTAGCGGTTCGCAAGAATGGGCTTCCAAAAATGATTTGGGATTCCTTCCAATGGTTTGGGGTCTCCATATCAAGGACAGTGAAGTCCACTTTGTATCATGTTCCATCGATCAAGATGATTACATTTTTTACTTCTCCCATAGATCTCTTAGTGGATTTATCAGCAAATTGGAGTAGAGATAATGATTTTCTGAGAGGACCTAACTCCAATTTGTAATATAAGGCTAAGGAGAAGATTGATCGAAGAACCATTATCGAGTAATGTCCGTGCGAACGCAATGCCGCCAATGAGACTCTCCACATAGTGAGCACCCAGATCCCTTTTCTTTCTTGGTAAATGTTGATTTCTGACACATTTGATAGTTGCAACAGTCAAGATATGAGTCTCCACAAATTGACTTGGTTTCTTCGTACGAGTCCTGGTGGGAGTGCATTTCACTTTCAAGTACTTCTGAAATGCTGGATTATTGGCCACATATTAATCAAAGGGTACTTTGTCTGTGATATTTTCCTAGCAAAAACTTTCCATTTCTGGGTCATCTTGAATGTTTTTCTTTGGTTTTCCTTTCTTAAGAGCATAGGGGAAAGGAATGGAAGCATTTGATAGAGAACCAGAGTCATAAAATTAGAGCATCTTTATTAGAAATGGAGTTCTTATTACAATCTTTGGTTTTCTGATAATAATGAAAATTAGGTTGCTGAAAAGATGACAAAGGTATTTTTGCAGCAACTAGAGGTGCACGGTCCTCTGTAGACTCCATAGATGCTTTTCCTTTCTCACGTGATGGGATCTTCATAGGCTCTGAATTCAGGTGTCCTTCTTCTTCATTCTCGGAAACATCCTCTAGTTGATCTTCTGAGTCTTCATGATTCGATTCCCGTTCCCGGTCAGGTGCGTCCACGGTCCTTCTGCTCCTAAGTGACATAGCATTGTCATTGTCAAACGAAAGGATCTCATGTTCAGATGTGGGAAATCTGAATAGTATACCTAGCCATTTTGTTGGGAAGATTGAGATTTGTTCAAGCTATTAGTGTTAGCTTGAACATGGGCGAGAATGGTTGTTGTAGGGGATGTCTGTTCATCTCTCCAATGGGACAAGCGATTAACATCAACCCGTAGATCTTGTAGTTCATTTCTAAACTTGCGAATCTTCTCGAGCATTTGTCTCTGGATATCTACGAGTTCTTCTTGAGAGTTGGATGGTTGAGATGATTGTTTTGCGGTGTGACTTGGTGGATCTTGGTATTGTTGACAGTAATGCTGAGGCTGGTTTTGGCGGTTGTATGGTTGTTGCTGCTTCGGATGTTGGAATGATGCAGTGTTCTAAGTGTGCTACGGAGCTGGTTGGAATGCAGCATTATAGAAAGTGGGAGGACGTTGGTAAGGATGATGGTCCCCCTACCCTGTCGGGTAGTGTCCTGAGTATACCAAATGCCATTCACTTCGAACGTCGGAGGCGGGGCTTCTTTAACAATATGGTCTGGTGAAGGTGACTGCTGTGAAGGTTGGGCATAAGATTGGTCCTGAACCCATGGTTGTTGTTGTCCTGATCCTGGCTGCTCTTGGATGTGATGTATACGATAGATCGGGACTGTAGGTGCAGTCGGTATCCCCATCTTGGATACCTTCTCAGTCAGCTCCTCCATTTGCTTCGGAAACTGGGAGATCCTGTTTTCGGTGTCGTTCATCCTCTTATGAATCTGATCCACAACCGTCAATTTATCAACGATGATGTTCATGTTCGGAATCAAATCCTCTGCTATTTCTGCAACAGTTTGCTTTCCTCCTTTGGCTTGAAATGTATTCAGGGACTCGGTGTATGCTCTGCTAGCGATATGTGAGCGGCTTGTCTCAACCATTTGCTCTAGTACTTTCCAGACAGTTTCACCCCCTTGTGATGTGTAGTTGCCACTGCAGGCAGCACTTACCAACCCTTGAGTCTCGTAGTTGAGGCCAGAGTAGAGTGACTGAACTAGGATGTTTTTATCCAGGTCATGGCATGGACATTAGGGTAGAATTTTTAAATCTATCCCAAGAATCACATAGTGGTTCATTAGGTAACTGAGAGAAACTGATGATGTGTGTCCTCATCTGGTTGATTCGACTCAAAGGGTGGAATTTTTTCAAAAACATGTTTTTGAACCTATCATAGGTGGTCACCATCACTCATAAATTCTTCACCAAATAATATGCCTTCCCTTTCAAGGCGAAAGAATGTGTAGTGAGACGAATGTAGTCCTGACTGACTTGTGGGTGCCTCAGATTAGAATATATCAGCTCCAAGTCTTGCAAAAATTCATATGGTTCTTCAGTTGCATTACCGTGGAATTGTGGTAATTGACTAAAAAAGTGTGGTTTTAGTTCATAGTTGATCTCTGGCTTAGGCGACTGCCAATAATTTCTCACTCTGTACTGCCCAGGATTATATATTGCATCCATTGGCAGTTCTCCCCCTATATTCAACTGCTCTAGTTGTTCTCTCAGTAAAAGTGTTGCTGCTCAGACGCGTTTAATCTTGCAAAAATCATCTACATCGGATCTTCATTAGGTTCATCTTCATGATCTTTCTTGGAAGACATCTTGGAAGGCATCTTTTGTGAGTTCTCCTCTTCTTCTTCACCTTCAGAATATAATGGATTCGAGTTGATAGAGTGGAAATAATTTAAACAAGAATCATCGAGGTAGGAGTTTTCCTCGTTGTGTTTTGGAGAGAGAGAAACAGTGTGGGTTTGTCCTCCCTCTAGAAAGAAGAAGTAATTGTAGGAATATGGTTCATGTGAAAGGTGTCCCCAAGCCCAAGGAGGTCAATAGAAAGAGTGTCTCCGAACTTTTGAGATTGGTAAGTTTGTGGCGGTAAGAGGAGGGCTCGCGGAGTCCGAACGAAAATCAACACAATCTTCCATTCTCGATTTCAAAAGAGTAGCAAGAGGTTTACGATTCATGATCTAGACACAAGTGTGCGGTATTCGATGATTATCCTGTATCCATGCACAAACAAACACATTACAGATCGTTGTTTAACCAACTCACTCAGTGAAGTCCGTGAGGGTTCGGCCGGTTATCTCATCAATTTTTAATTGGTGAGAATTCAAATCTTGCAAACCATTTAAAGCAGTTGTTAGGTGCATGTATTTCCCTACCGACTGTTCCGAATTCTTACGACTAGTTGCAAATACTTTCAGCCAGTATGGGAGTAAGTACGAATGGTAGAACGGATACCCATTACTTGAGGACGGAGTCTTACGCAATGTCCTCTAAACAACCCACTCTGCTAAGGAAATCCGGTCTGTTTACCGGCTACCTGTTAGATTCTCACTGACAAGTAGCTAATCGTTTTTGGTAGAATCAGTAGTCAATATGAAAATCCTGGCTTGTCTCTATACTAGTGTGCGTCTCTCTCCTCGCTGCAAGATAAAAGCATACAATGTCGGGGTTGCTCTCCTGCAAGAATTCTTGATTTTATGGGTTATTTGAAATCAGTTATATTTAGCATTCCCAATTTTAATTAGGCGATCATTGAAGAATTAAATGTGCACAAATGCACGTCTACCTTCCAGTCCCAATTTCCTTTAAAATTATGTGATAAAACAAGAGGGAGAAGTTCAGGAAAAGCCGATGCACATGAAAAACTATGATGTATGCACAGTTAGAAGACTTACAGTGAATCCTCGCAATCTCCATGTGGGATGCAATACAAGAATTTAAAGATTATTCTAAATCAATGCAAGCCGATGAAAAACCGCACCTAGCAGAAAGTAACTATTAGCAAGGAAGTATTGAGTTGAATTGTCTAAATTGAACGATCTAATGTACGTCTCAATTAAAGTGAGGTGTGGCCCTAGGTCCTACGAGCACAATGAAAAATATAAATGCTCTAAGTGTCGTTTGTGCAGGTCTATCCTAATCGCCACTCAAGTCGGGCCCCACCCTCACCGGAGAGTGAAACAGGCCACGACACCCCAAAAAATAGTCAAAGGTATGTTTTACACACGCGAGAGTCCAAACGGACACCGCTAGAAATGAGCAATTAATTACAGAAAATAAAATTGCAGAAAATAAAATCCTATACTCTATGATCTCTCACGACTCGACTTGATCTTTATGTTTAATGCGGCTTTTCGGAAGTTGATCAAGATGCATCGTTTCCTGAAAAATCGCTCTACGTATGTCGGGTACCTCGCACGAAAAATAAGAGAGAGAATGTAAGAGAGTGACTCAAAAAATGAAAAAATAATTAAAATCAAGTAAATAAATGCTGATAATAAAATAAAAAATAAATGCAAGGAAAAAATAGAATTTACAGTGACAAACACGGGGGTCACACTACCCGAATGCGGAAAACCAAACAAAAATTTTTAAACAAAAAACTAAACTGTTTGCCTCCCTGGCAACGACGCCATCTGACGGATCGTAAATTTCCTATGTTATATATATTCGTGGATTGTCGTACATTAAATTTCATGTGTCATATCATTGTAGGCGGGTAATCAGAATCGGTCAAGAAATAACCACAATAAAATTTAGTCAATTTTTAATCACGTGGTTTTACGTTTTTTTACTTGGGCAAGTCCCAAGGTCGAACACACGGAGACAAAGGAACAACCTACAATTTTATCTATCAAAGTTCATGCACAGCTTTTGAGGCAGTCTTTTTTTGTAGTTTTTAATGCAATTAGGGATGCAAAATGTAATGTTGGCCGACTTTAGTACCTAAAATGTAAAGATCAATCAAACAATGTCCGAAAAATATAAAATTTGGCCAAGATGATAATTACGATGAAATGAATGCACTGTATTTTTTAAATTTTTCTATGCAAGATGATTTTTTTATGAATTTTTAAATGCAAACAAAGTGAATTTCAAGATTTAATTACAATAAATATTAAACCTAATTATTTTCAAGAGATAAAATATCTAATATCTACCACTAGGTTACGGATCTCAGAAAAACCCTAAATCTTGAAAATGTGAGATTTAATACCTATTAAAAATCAAATATTAAATATGCAAAACAATTTTTACAAGGCAAATTATGCATACAAATGCAATTCTTTTTAGATACAATGTTAAACACAATTATATATACAATCCATGATTTTTCAGCAATTTTTTAAGCAACGGTTAATCAATTATAAATTTTAGAGCATAGAATGGGCAAAATATGCAATTTTCCACAAAAAGATTAATTTTTAATTAACCACCGATCACAAAATTGTCCACAATATGTCAGAATGTAGAGAATTAAGTGAGGAACAAAATGCTATTTTTAGATAATAAAATAATGCAACGTAGCGGTCCAAAACAAACGGGGAATACAGGGGTATAAATGTAATTACACTATTTAAATAAATATAAAAATGCAGAGCAGGGGTGAAAATGTGAATACTAAACCATTGGGGGTTCAACTACAAAAATCCTAGAGGGGCACGTGTGTGGCACGCGCCCTCTGGTCGGCAAGCTGTTGTGTAATTAGGAATGACTCCAGGGGCTTCATTGCAAATTTCCTACGTATCACGTGATACCCACATGCTAGTTGTAGGTTCGGATGGAGGCTCGGGGCTGGCATCCCCATGGCAGGATGGCGTGATTCGGTTTTGGCCCGAGGCTCTTGGCCTGGAAGGTTGGTTCGGATATAGATTCAGAGCAAATCAGGATCGTTGATGAAGAGATATTTGATGCCTGAGGGTGAGCGCCTTCTGGATGGATAGATCTTAATCATGCTGATCTAACGGCTGTGATTGGCCGACACACGGCCGGCGAGCGTCAGGGCGATGGCTGAGGCTACCTACGGAAGGGAGTTGCCGTTGAAGTCTTAATGCTCGGAGAATCTTGCCAGTGCCTCGTTAATGATAGTCGATGATGACGACGTCGATGAAGGCCGGGCCGAAGTCACTGGCGTGGCATGGCGTTGACCGGTGCAAGTGAAGAAGACGACCTGTGATGAAGGTTCGCAGGCGGAGCTTGGATGGTCGAAGGAGCTCTGGAGGTCCGCGTACGTCGTCAGAGTTCTGGAGGAGGGTTGCTCGGTGTTCGAAGGATTGATGATGAGCGGAGGAGGATTCGATGGTGGCGAGTAGCGAGGTGGACGGAGATGATTATCGGGGTGGGAGATGAGGTGAAGTAGCGGGGAGATACCTCGAATTGGGGCTCAATGGCGAGATGCCGGAGCGAAGTAGTGGCGCGAAGGTGGGGCTGCAATGAGGAAGATGGTCCTCGGATCACGCTGATGGAGGGTTCTTGAGCTGTCACTACCGGAGAAGGGGGCTCTGTCTGTGAACGGCGGATGGCTGTCAAGTGGGGGCGGTGGAGATCTTAAATAGAAGTTTGGGATCACCGGAGATGGAAGGTGGGTCGTTTGGAGATCTGATGAGGTCGAGGATTGATTGGCATGGATTTGACGAGGGATGACGAGATCGGAGATGGGATTTGACTGGAGACAATCGAATCGAAGAAGATCGGACGAGATTAGATGGGGATCGGCGGTGGTGGAGACTCCGGTGGAGATCGCAGTGGGCAGTGACGCTCGAATTGGGAAAGTTGCTAGCTGAGGACGATGATCCTTGGTCGTCCGATCGGCCAAGATCGGGTGGTCGGTGGAAGAGGACGAAGGGAGTAGCATGTGCTGGGTACGTACGTTGAAGGCACGTGCCACGCACGTGCAGCTTTATATTTATAATAAATTTTTTTTATTTTTTAATAAAAACAAAATAAAAATAAACTCAAAAATGGTAACACATGGCAGCTCCAGGAGCTGCCATGTATCAGCCCCGCAAAAATCGGAAAAAAATACAAGGAAAAAAAGAAAAGAAATAGCAAACGACCTCGGATCGAAAAAATGTCTTCATGTAAATTGCTCGTCTCGATGAGATCTATAACTTTCATGAATAAATCAAAATCAAAATCGATCATTTGCACAAAGTGATATTTTTGGGGTATCCCATGTACATAGAATACCTTGAACTTTGTCATTTTTTAACCAGAAAAAATATGATAAAATCAAATATAAATATTTACACATTATTCTATTTTTTGAACTTTTATTTAGTAAGTACAAGAAGAAATAAAATAAAATACGAAAAATACTAATTTTGTATAGACGGTTAGTAAAGACTTGGACCCGGTTAGTTTCTTTGATTTCAAGCTCAATTTGGATTTGGATTTTTATGCATTTTAATAAAACTATTATCAAAGAAGACATATGAAAAATAAGTAAAATAAAATAGGTTAATTGTGTACGAAATATAATAGGTCACAATCAGCTAAAATACAAAATGTACAAAAGAGGCCCAAAACCCAACTTTCACATACGAGCTCCATTTCACTTAAACTTGGACTGGTTTTGAAGGTAATGGAATGTACAATCGTTCAAAAGTAAGTAGGATTAAAACAGACACTGGATGGGGAAGATATGAGGGTTTTAGTCTGGAAATCCTAAAACTAGGGTTTGGATTTTTGGTCCACTTATTTAGGTTAATGATTTTTTTTATTTTTTTCATTTATTCTTATTAGTGATATGTACACAGTAGAGATAGTTTTGGGTCATTTGTAGTTAGCATGAATGAGTTAAAATTTGGGGAAGTTAGGCTATTTACAAGTCAATTTTTGCTGGGATTTTTGGCTTCTTATTTTGTGCACAAATAAGGGATAAAATGCAGTTCTTATCAAAACATGCATGAATGATAATTCTGCTAAATAAATGAAGAAATGCTGATGATTTTGAGGGATTTGAGCTTAATAAATGAGATTTAGAGTGATGAATCTGGGATTCATAATCCCTCTATACTTAAACCATGCTCGTCCCTGAGCATCAAAAGAAATGCCATGAGGTGAAATGAGATTGGGTTCCATACCAAAACCATGAGCTGTAGGTGAAATGAAACTAGACTCGACCTTTGGATTATTAGTTTGGTGGAACTTCTGTGAGACTTAGAATTTTAAACTAACAGCCTTCAAGTTCTACACATCATTGTCACAGTTTCGGCTTATAAGTCATCTTAGATCAATCCTCTTCCCAAAGCATACCCTATGAACATTGAACAATCGACTCATGTGTGTGAAAGGTTTTATCTCTTCCCATCCAGAATGTCGGACTACCATGCGAACCTCCACGCCAGTAACTCGTCCTCGGGGAGTCAGGTATTTCCTTCTAAGGTATGTCGTGATGTGTTCACAATCGAATTGGGGGAGAAGTTAGAAGAAGGAGAAAAGAACTAGAGTGTAGTCACCTCTCATTGTGAAGCTGGCCAGTGTAGCCGAGTCTCCACCAAGATCTGCATGTTTTCTTTGAAGCTTGGACCTTTTTGGTCAAATATTTATTTTGTATAATGCTTCTATGCATTTGGATTTTTGGTGGTTCTGCTTGGATCTTGTTGCACCCCTATGGATATAGAATCTTTTTGTTTCCATACATGTTTTGGGGTCTTAGAAAAATTGTTCCCAGCTGACCATCCCTTTTCCGAAGCTTTATTTCAACCGTACTCCGGTCTTTAGATTTTCACGCTACCAGAAAAGAAACTCACACAGTCTTCCAACACCCCGTCTGAGTTGAGCTAAGCGCATAATGCGAGAGTACAAATTAATTCCCTATTACAGAGTTGTACCCATAATGAAGTGACCAGGTTAGACACTAAGAGTCAAACGTTGCACATTCTCATGTTGAATTTGAAGAATTAAGTCAAAGACCTAAAGCTTCTAAAATCCTATTTCTCAGTGAAGTTCCTCTGAAAATTAGGTGGATTAAGGTTAATTCCAGACCACTCTCGGTTTCTTCTCTTAACTCGGTTCAGAACCCAAATACTTTTCACGGATGCAAATGAATATGATGTAGGATGAAGTGTAGGTTTGTGAAATGTAGACACATTTATTTCTTTTTGTGATTTTTTTGAAAAGTTTTTTTTGAGATTTTTTTATGAAAAAAATGAATAAGAAGCCATTTTTTTAAAAAAAATGGGTTAGACACAGTCAGTGTTAGTAGCAAAACTCTTTTTCTTTTTCTTCTTTTTTTTCAAGTTAGTTACCCACCGCGTAAATACATATAGACTTATAAAAAAAGTATGAGATATGGGTAAAATATATACACTTTATACAGACCCCCCCATACATAGCGAGTGTTGTGTCCTCAAAGCACAAGAAGCGAAAAGAAGACATAGCTCGGGCTAAGCGTAAGAGAGTGAAAAAAAGAAAAAGATAGATATACAAAGGTCCACCCCCCTATATTAGATTGTGAACAGTCTAAGTATAGAAGAAGAGCGAAAACGAGCCGATCGGGATATGTGAATGAGGAGAGTATATGCAGATGGGCATCGGTTCCCCCTATACTTAGGCTATGGTCAGCCTAAGTAAGGTAGAAGGGTGGAAATGGAATGATCGTGAGATGGAGAGGATGGTATATACATATGACATCGGTCCCCCCAATACTTAGGCCTTTTCCTAAGTAGAGGAAGAAGTTGTACAAGGAAACCGATGAGGTCGGGAGTGGGAATGATCTGATGAATCTTCAATGTGTTAGCTCTGCGTGAAGTAGATGACCTCAACTTGAACTGTCTACTCTTTGGATGATTCTATATATGGCTTCAGCAATTTCCCATTCACAGAGAAAGGTTATGCATCATCTTTGAGTTTGACAATATCCACACTTCCATTAGTATGCACATCGATGATAATGTAGGGACCCGTTCATTTTGATTTGAGTTTCCCATGAAAAATCTTCAACCGAACATTGAACAACCGCACTTTCTGCTCAGGGTCAAAGGTTTTATGTCTAATGTGTCTATCATGCCATCTCTTGACCTTGTCCTTATAGATCACACTGTTTTCATATGCCCGATTTCAGATTTCAATTAGCTCATTCAGATTTAAGTCTCGGCATTATTTCCCAAGGTGACAACTCCAAATCAGCTTTTTGACCGCCCATTCTGATTTATGAATTAACTCTGCAGGTAAATGGCATGGCTTGCCATAGATCATCCTAAAAGGTGAAGTATTGAGTGGAGTCTTGTTGGTTGTCCTATAGGCTCACAGAATATGGTCTAACAATTTTGACCAGTTCTTCCTATCTGGACGAACCAACTTCTGAAGAATAACCTTCACCTCTCTATTAGAAATCTCTGCCATGCCATTAGATTCTGGGTGATAAGGATTGGCTATTCTATGCTCAAATTTATATTCCTTAGCCAAAGTTCTCATTTCCTTTTTCACAAAGTGGCTACCCCCATCCGAAATCAAGACTTTTGGTACCCCGAACCTTGCAATGATATTATCCTTGATAAACTTACAGATGATTTTGCTATATGTGGTTCGGGTTGGAAGAGCCTCTACCCATCTCAATAAATAATCGACCGCCAACAAGATGTACTGAAATCCATTGCTATTGGGAAAGGACCCATAAAATCAATCCCCCATGCATCAAAAACATCACAGAAAATCATTGGTTGCATTGGCATTTCATCTCTATAACCAACAATCCCTCCCATTCTTTGACAAATTGGCCATGACAGTACAAAATCATTAGCATCTCTAAATAAGGTTTGCTAGTAAAATCCACATTGGAGTACCTTGTGCGCCATTCTCTTTCCCGAATGGTGTCCTCCAGCCTCGAGAGAATGACAATGTTTGAGGACACTCTGGTATTCCTCCTGAGGAATACATCGTCGCAAGATGCAATCCGAATCTTCATAGAAAAGGAAAGGATCGTCCCAATGGTATTTTCTCGAATCTAACTTCAATCGATCAATCATTCTCTTGGTCCAACCAAAGGGAACCTTCTTGGAGACAAGATAGTTCACTAAGTTGGAATACCACGGGACTGAATCAGTAATGCAAACTGACTCGTATGAAAAGTCTCCTTAGTTGGTCCAGTGCCAGGATAATCATTTTGCTCAATTAGGTAAAGGTGATCAGCAACAACATTCTTTATTCCAGGTTTATCCTTGATTTCCAAATTAAATTCGTGGATTAATAAGATCCATCTCAAAAGTCGTGCTTTGGCATCCTTCTTATCCATTAGATATCTAATTATCGTATGATCAGTGAAAATCGTCACCTTGGAGCCCAATATGTATGATCTGAATTTTTTAAGGGCCCAAACTATCGTGAGCATTTCCTTTTCAGTTACCGTATAATTTCTCTGTGCAGGATCCAACACTTTGCTTGCATAATGAATCGCATAAGAAATCCCATCTCGTCATTGTCCAAGCACAGCTCCGACAGCAAAATCCGATGCATCAGTCATGATCTCAAAGGGAAAAGACCAGTCGGGAGCTTGTAATATCGGTGATTCACATATTTTCTTTTTCATGAGCTCGAAGGCCTCTAGACACTTGTGATTTACAATAAACTCGATGTCTTTTCCTAAGAGCTCAGTCAGTGGGCGTGCGATCTTTAAAAAATCAGAGATAAACCTTCGATAAAATCCAACATGCCCTAAGAAAGACCTCACTAACTTGATGTTGGTTGGTGGCTCAAGTTTCTGGATCACATCCACCTTGGCAGGGTCGACCTCCATTCCCTTTTTTAGATGACGTGTCCCAACGCAATACCCTCTGTCACCATAAAGTTACTTTTCTCCCAGGAGAGTACCAAGTTAACCTCCCTGCATCTCTGGAGGACTCGGTCCAAGTGCGCTAAACATGTATCAAACGAATCACCATGGACCGAGAAGTCATCCATGAAGACTTCCAGAAAATCACCAACCATTTTGGCAAATATGGCAATCATGCACCGCTGAAATGTGCCTGGGGCATTACAAATACCGAATGGCATACGCTTGAATGCGTAAGTACTGAAAGTACATGTAAATGTCGTCTTTTCCTTCTCCTCGGGAGCGATGGCTACTTGATTGTAACCAAAGTACCCATCAAGAAAACAGAAGAATGCTTTCCCTGCAAGTCTCTCCAAGATTTTATCAATAAATGGCAGTGGAAAGTAATCTTTCTTGGTCGCAGCATTCAGGCGCCTGTAATCGACACAGACGCACCACGACGTGGGTACTCGGGTCGCGATCTCTACCCCCTCCTCGTTGGTGACCATATGGATTCCCGACTTCTTCGGGACGACATGAAGGGGGGCACCCACTTGGAGTCAGAAATGGGGTATATAAACCATGCTTTGCACCATTTCTCTATATCCTTCTTAACCACTTCCCTAAGATTGGTATTTAATCTTCTCTGGAATTCACGGGAAGGCCTTGCGTTATCGTCAACATAGATTTGGTGCGAGCATAGAGCAGGATTGATTCCTACGAGATCCAACACAAAACAACCAATGTCTTTTTGATTTCGCTCAAGGACTTCGAGTAATCTAGATTCCTGATCTATGGTCAATGACGAGCTAATGATCACATGAAATTTCTCTTTGGGTCCAGTAACAAATGCATACTTGAGTGTGGGAGGAAGTGGTTTCAGCTCTGGCGATTCTGAGTCATCAATTAGGTTTGGTTGAATGACTTTTGAATCTGGCTCTTTGTTGGTTGGCGATGAATCACTCTATGATGTGCTAGCTACAAATTTAGAAGAAAGGTGAGTCGGATCGCAAAAGTAGTGTGGTAATTCGGCCAAAGTAGCGTCCGACTCGTCATCGACATTTCTTGACTGTCCCGAAGAAGATGGGACTGACAAATCTGAAAGGATTTTTGTGTCATCAAGGTTATAAGTATCTGTGTGTCTAGATAGGTTTGGCAACATCTCGCTAACTGTACTGTATAGTGTTTCTTCTTCTACTGAGGTGCTTTCACTCTGAATTTCCGGAAGTTGATCCTACGACTCAGTAGTGCTGATGAGATTGCATTCTGACATTTTTGAGTATTCAGTGGTAGATTCATAGTCTGTTCTTTGCCACTTTGTTTGCTTCATCTCCAAGTCCACCTCTCTGCCTGGAGAGCAGAATTTCATCATTCTTGTACCGTAATCGAATACGACTTTAGGATTTGGGATTCCTTCCAATGGTTCAGTTTAGTAAAGTCCACTTTATATTTTGTTCCCTCGATCAAGATGATGACATTTATTACTTCCCCCTTAGGTCTCTTAGTGGATTTATCAACAAAGTGGAGTAGAGATAATGAGCTATGAGAGAACCTAACTACAATTTGTAATATAAGGCTAAGGGGAGAAGATCGATTGAAGAACCATTATCGAGTAATGTGCGTGCGAACACAATGCCGCTAATACGACTCTTCACATAGTGAGCACCCAGATCCCTTTTCTTTCTTAGTAAATGCTGATTTCTGACACATTTGGTAGTCACAACAGTTAAGATACGAGTCTCCACAAATTGACTTGGTTTCTTCGTACGAGTCCTGGTGGGAGTGCATTTCACTTTCAAGTACTTCTGAAATGCTAAACTATTGGCCACATATTGATCAAAGGGTACTTTTACTGTGATATTTTCCTGGCAGAATCATTCCATTTCTAGGTCATCTTGAATGTTTTGCTTTTGTTTTCCTTTCTTAAGAGCATGGGGGAAAGGAATGGAAGCATTTGAGACAGGAGATAGAGAACCATAGTCATAAATAAGAGCATTTTTATTAAAAATGGAGTTCTTATTACAATCATTGGTTTTCTAATAATAACCAAAATCAGGTTGCTGAAAAGGTGACAAAGGTATTTTCGCAGCAACTAGAGGTGCAAGGTCTGCTATAGACTCCATAGTGCTTTTCTTCATAGGCTTTGAATTCAGGTGTCCTTCTTCTTCGTTCTCGGAAGCATCCTTCGGTTGATCTTCTGAGTCTTCATGATCCGATTCCTGTGCCCAGTCAGGTGCATCCATGGTCTTCCGCCCCTAGGTGACATAGCATTGATATTGTCAAATGAAAGGATCTCATGTTCAGATGTGGGAAAATCAGAATAGTATACCTAACCATTGTGTTGGGAAGATTGAGATTTGTTCAAGCTATTAGGGTTAGCTTGAACTTGGGTGGGAATGGTTATTGCAGGGACTGTCTATTCATCTCTCCAACGAGACAAGCGATTAACATCAACCCGTAGATCTTGTAGTTCATTTCCAAAGTTGTGAATCTCCTCGAGCATCTATCTCTGGATATCTACGGTTTCTTTTGAGAGTTAGATGGTTGAGATGATTGTTTTGCAGTATGACTTGGTGGAGATTGGTATTGTTGACGGTATTGCTGAGGCTGGTTCTGGTTGTATGGCTGCTGCTGCTGCTTCGGAGGTTGGAATGTTGTAGTGTTCTGACTGTGCTGCGGAGCTGGTTGGAATGCAGCATTACAGAAAGTGGAGGACGTTGGTAAGGCTGACGGTCCCCCATATTACCTTGTCGGGTAGTGTCACGAGTGTAGCAAATGTCGTTCACTTCGAACGTCGGAGGCAGGGCTTCTTCAACAATCTCGGCTGGTGAAGGTGACTGTTTTGAAGGTTGGGCATAGGATTGGTCCTGAATTTATGGTTGTTGTTGTCTTGATCTTGGCTTCTCTTGGACGTGATGTATACGATAGATCGGGATCGTAGGTGCAGTGGGTATCCCCATCTTGGATACCTTCTTAGTCAGCTCCTCCATTTGCTTCGAAACTGGGAGATCATGTTATCGATGTCGTTCATCCTCTAATAAATATGATCCACAACTGTCAATTTATCAGCGACTATGTTCATATTCGGAATCTAATCCTCTGTTATTTCTGCAACAGTTTGCTTTCCTCCTTTGGCTTGAAATGTATTCAGGGAATCAGTGTATGCTCTACTAGCGATCTGTGAGCGGCTTGTCTCAAGCATTTGCTCTAGTACTTTCCAGACGGTGTCAGCCCCTCGTAATGTGTAGTTGCCACAATAGGCAGAGCTTACCAACCCTTGAGCCTCGTAGTTGAGGCCAGAGTAGAGTGACAGAACTAGGATGTTGTTATCCAGGTCATAGCATGGGCATTTCTGTAGTAGATCTTTAAATTTATCCCAAGCATCACAGAGTGGTTCATTAGGCATCTGAGAGAAACTAGTGATGCGTGTCCTCATCTGGTTGGTTCGACTCAAAGGGTAGAATTTTTTCAAAAATAGGTTTTTGAACCTATCATACGTGGTCACCGTCACTCCTAAATTCTTCACCCAATAATCTTCCTTCCCTTTCAAGGCGAAAGGGAGTGCAGTGAGTCGAATATAGTCCTGACTAACTTGTGGGTGCCTCAGATTAGAACATATCATCTCCATGTCTCGCAAAAAATCATATGGTTCTTCAGTTGCATTACCATGGAATTGTGGTAATTGACTCAAAAAGTGTGATTTCAGTTCATAGTTGATCTCTAGATGAGGTGGCTGCAAATAATTTCTCACTGTATACTGCCCAGGATTGTATGCTGCTTCCATTGGCGATTCTCCCCCAGCATTCAACTGCTCTAGTTATTCTCTCAGTAAAAGTTGTTGCTGCTCAGACGTGTCTAATCTCGATTTCAAAAGAGTAGCAAGAGGTTTACGATTCATGATATAGGAACAACTGTGCGATATTCGGTGATTATTCTGTATCTACGCACAAACAAACACAATACAGATCCTTGTTTCACTAACTCACTCAGTGAAGGCCGTGAGGGTTCGGCCAGTTATCTTGTCAATTTTTAATTGGTGAGAATTCAAATCTTGCAAACCATTTAAACGAGTTGTTAGGTGCTTGTATTTCCCTCCAACTGTCCCGAATTCTTACGACTAGTTGCACCTACTTTCAGCCAGTATGGGAGTAAGTACGGACCGTAGAATGGCTACCCGTTACTTGAGGACGGATCTTTACGCAGTGTCCTCTAAACCACCCACTCTTCTAAGGAAATCCAGACTATTTACCAGCTACCCGTTAGATCCTCACTGAGAAGTAGATAATCGTTTTTGGTAGAATCAGTAGTCAATATGAAAATCCTGGCTTGGATCTATCCTAGTGTGCATCTCTCTCCTCGCTGCAAGATAAAAGCATACAATGTCGGGGTTGCTCTCCCGCAAGAATTCTTGATTTTATGGGTTATTTGAAATCAGCTATATTTAACATTCCCAATTTTAATTAGGCGATCACTGAAGAATTAAATGAGCACAAATGCACATCTACCGTCCAATCCCAATTTCCTTTAAAATTATGTGACAAAACAAGAGGGAGAAGTTCAGGAAAAGCCGATGCACGCGAAAAACTATGATGTATGCTCAGTTAGAAGACTTATAGTGAATCCTCGCAATCTCCATGTGGGATGCAATACAAGAATTTAAAGATTATTCTAAATCAATGCAAGCCGATGAAAAACTGCACTTAGCAAAAAGTTCTATTAGCGGGGAAGAATTTAGTTGAATTTGGTTAAATTGAACGATCTAATGTGTGTCTCAATTAAAGTGAGGTGTGGCCCTAGGTCCTATGAGCACAATGAAAAATTTAAATGCTCTAAGAGTCGTATGTGCAGGTCTATCCTAATCGCCATTTAAGTCAGGCCCCACCCTCACCGAAGAATGAAACAGGCCACGACACACCACAAAAAGAGTTAAAGGTCTTTTACACACGCGAGAGTCCAAACAGACACCGCTAGAAATGAGCAATTAATTTCAGAAAATAAAATTGCAGAAAATAAAATCCAAAACTCTACGCTCTCTTACGATTCGACTCGACCTTAATTTTTAATGTGGCTTTTCTAAAGTTTGTGAAGATGCTTCGGTTTCCTGAAAAATTGTTCCACGTATGCCGGGTACCTCGCAAAAAAAATAAGAGAGAGAATGTCAGAGAGTGACTCAAAAATAGAAAAAAATAAAAACAAGATAATAAATGCTGAAAATAAAATAAAAAATAAATACAAAGAAAAAAATGGAATTTACGATGATAAACTCGGGGGCCAGACTACCCGAATGCAAAAAACCGAACAAAAATTTTTAGATAAAAAACTAAGCCGTTTGCCTCCCCAGCAACGGTGTCATCTGACGGATCATAAATTGCCTATGTTAAATATATGTCGTGGATTATCGTGCGTTATAATTAATGTGTAGTTTCGTTGTAGGCAGGCAATCGGAATCGGTCAAGAAATAACCATAATAAACTTTAGTCAATTTTTCTAATCACGTGATTTTATGTTTATTTTACTTGGGCAAGTCCCAAGGTCGAACAAAAAGAGGCAAATGAACAACCTAGAATTTTTTATATCTAAGTTCGTGCACGGTTTTCGAGGCGGTCTTTTTTGTATTTTTTTAATGCAATTAGGGATGCAAGATGCAATGTTGGTCGAATTTAGGGACTAAAATGTAAAGATCAATCAAACAATGTCCGAAAAATATGAAATTTGGCCAAGATGATAACTACGATGAAATGAATACAGTGTATTTTTTTTAATTTTTCGTTGCAAGATGAATTTTTTTATGAATTTTTAAATGTAAATAAAGTGAAATTCAATATTTAATTATAATAAATACTAAACCTAATTATTTTCAAGAGATAAAGTTATCTAAGATCTATCAATAGGTGATGGACTTCAGAAAAATCCTTAATCTTGAAAATGTGAGATTTAATACCTATTAAAAATCAAATATTGAAATATGCAAAATGATTTTTACGAGGCAAATTATGCATACAAATGCAATTCTTTTTAGGCACAATGTTAAACACAATTAATTCAACAATCTATGATTTTTCAAAAATTTTTGGAGCAACGGTTAATCAATTATAAATGTTAGAGCACAAAATGAGCAAAATATGCATTTTTCCACAAAAAGATTAATTTTTAATTAACCACTGATCGCAAAAATGTCTACGATATGTTAGGATGTAGAGAATTAAGTGAGGAACAAAATGCTATTTTTGGATAATAAAATAATGCAGCGTATCGGTCCAAAACAAAGGGGGAATACAGGGGTATAGATGCAATTACAATATTTAAATAAATATAAAAATGCAGAGCAGGGGTAAAAATGTGAATATGTAATCCTTGGGGTTCAACTGCAAAAATCCTGGAGGGGTACATGCGTGGCACATGCCCTTTGGTCTACGGGTTGATGTGTAATTGGGAATAACTCTACGGGCTTCTTTGCAAATTTCTTGCGTACACGTTACACCCATATGTTAGTGGTAGGTTTAGATGGAGGCTCGGGGCTGGCATCCACGTGACAGGCTGGCGTGCTTCGATTTTGGCCCAAGGCTCCTGGATTGGAAGGTTGGTTCGGATATAGACTCTGAGCAAATCAAGACCGTTGATGAATATAAATCTGACGCCTAAGGGTGAGCGATTTCTGGAAGGTCAGATCTTAATCATGCTAATCTGACGGTTGTGATTGGCCGACACACGGCCTGTGGGCGTCGAGGCAGCGGTTGAGGCTACCAGCGGAAGGGAGTTGTCGGGGACCTGGGGAAATACCAATGAATTGGGCCTTTCGATACAAGAAATTAGATTGCCACAAGGGAGCCATATTCTCGGAGCCCAAACGATGTTCTTTCTGAAATTCTCCTCTATCTGTTGCGGGTCGACAGCTCCTTCCCCTTCTTCAAACTCCGATTCGTATTTTTCATATCCAAATCTACGATCAATGATGGAACAAGATCCATTTGGCTTCATATGTAACTGATTCCTTGGTTTGGATCGAAGAAGCAATGTCACTCGATTATTATCAAACTGACTGCAATCTTTTTCTGTCCGTGAGCTTCTTTCCACTAATAGATGATCCAGAGGAGGATCAAATTGTAGAGGGTTTGTTTTCCTATTCATCATGGGTCATGCTTGCCAAGAGAGGCCCGAAGTTATACTAGAGAAATTCCAAGGGTCTACTGAAGCGCTACGCTTGCTTTCTACATCACTGGCAACTATCCTCAATCCGACTTTCCTTGCCGGTGAAAGAGATAGGATTTTCTTCTCTCTCTTGTCTGGGTCAACTGGGCAGGGTGAACTTACATGACCGGCCCGTCGGAGAAGCTCGTTGGTGCCTCGTTGATGATAGTCGATGATGACGCCATCGATGAAGGTTGGGTCGGAGTCGCTGGCGTGGCGTTGGCCGGTGGAAGTGAAGAAGACGACCAATGATAAAGGTTCGCAGGCGGAGCATGGAGGGTCGAAGGGGTTCTGGAGGTCCGCGTACGTCGTCAGAGTTCTGGAGGAGGGTTGCTCGATGGCATGGTGATGATCGTGCGGTGTTCGAAGGATTGATGATGAGCGGAGGAGGATTTGATGCTGGCGAGTAGAGAGGTGGACATAGATGATTATCGGGGATGGAAGATGAGGCAAAATAGCGGGAAGATACCTGCAATGGGGGCTCAAAGGCGAAATGTTGGAGCCGAGCAGCGGCGCAAAGGCGGGGCTGCTACGAGGAAGATGATCCTCGGATCACACCGATAGAAGGTTCTCAGGCTATCACTACTGGAGAAGGAGGCTCTGTCTGTGAACGGCAGATGGCTGTCGAGTGGGGGCGGCGGAGCTCTTAAATAGAACTTTGGGGATCACCGAAGAACGAAGGTGGTTCGTTTAGGGATTTGATGAGATCGAGGATTGATTGGCGTAGATTTGACAAGGTATGACGAGATCATAGATGGGATTTTACTGGAGATTATCGAATCGAAGGAGATCGGACAAGATTCAATGGGGATCGGTGGCGGTGGAGAGATCTCCGGCGGAGATCGCGGAGGGTGGAAACGCTCAAATTGGGAAAGTCGCTGGGTGAGGATGATGAGCCCTGGTCATCCGATTGGCCGAGATCGGGCGGCCAGAAGGGCGCCACGTGGTGGTGGAAGAGGACGAAGGGAATAGCATGTGCAGGGCACGTGCGCTAAAGGAACGTGCCTCGCACGTGCAGCTTTTTATTTTTAATAATTTTTTTTAAATTTTTTTAATAAAAACAAAAAAATAAACTAAAAAATGGTGATACGTAGCGGCTCCAAGAGCTGCCACGTGTCAGTCCCACAAAAATCGGAAAATAAATACAAGGAAAAATAGAAAAGAAATAGAAAACGACCTCGGATCAAAAAAGTTTCTTCACGAAAATTGCTCGTCTAGATGAGATCTACAACTTTCATGAAGACATTAAAACCAAAATCCATCATTTGCATAAAGTGATATTTTTGGGGTATCCCATGTACATAGAATAC
The DNA here is from genome assembly GCA_037367405.1 of Ottelia alismoides. Classification (NCBI taxonomy): domain Eukaryota; kingdom Viridiplantae; phylum Streptophyta; class Magnoliopsida; order Alismatales; family Hydrocharitaceae; genus Ottelia; species Ottelia alismoides. The sequence goes on along the minus strand of JAZKJV010001809.1, from coordinate 227,776 downwards.
CCTAAATTTTGGGTTTTATATTTTTTTATCTTTTTAAACCAGATAAAAATCCGGAAAAAATATGGTAAAATTAAAGCTAAATATTTACACATTAATCTATTTTTTGTATTTTTATTGAGTAAGAACAAGATAAATTAAATAAAATACAAAAAAACTAATTTTGTACAGACAGTTAATGAAGACTTGGACCCGGTTAGTTTCTTTGATTTCAAGCTCAATTTGGATTTAGATTTTTACGCATTTTAATAAAACTTGTATCAAAGAAAACACATGAAAAAGAAGTGAAATAAAATAGGTTAATTGTATACATAAAATAATAGGTCAAAATCAGCTAAAATACAAAATGTACAAAAGAGGCCCAAAACCCAACTTTCACATACAAGCTGGGATTCACTTGAACTTGGTCTTGTTTTGAAGGTAATTGAATGTAGATTCGTCAAAAGTGAGTAGGATTAAAAACAGACACTGGATGGGGAAGATATGAGGGTTTTAGTTCAGGAATCCTAGAATTAGGGTTTGGGTTTTTGGTCTACTTATTTGGGTTAATGATTTTTTGTATTTTTCATTTATTCTTTTTAGTGATATGTAAACAGTGGAGGTAGTTTTGGGTCATTCGGAGTTAGCATGAATGAGATAAAAAATCGGGGAAGTTAGGCTATTTACATGTCAATTTTATCTGGGATTTTTGGCTTCTTATTTTGTGCACAAATATAGGATAAAATGCAATTCTTATCAAAACATGCATGAATGCTAATTATGCTAAATAAATGAAGAAATGCCGATGACTTTGATGGATTTGAGCTTAATTAATGAGATTTAGAGTGATGAATATGAGATTCATCAATGTCCCAACACGATACCCTCCGTAACCATAAGTTATTCTTTTCCCAGGAGAGTACCAGATTCACCTCCCTACACCGCGCGAGGACTCGGTCCAAGTGCGCTAAACATGTATCAAAGGAATCACCATACAACGAGAAGTCATCCATCAATACTTCCAGGAAATCTCCCACCATCTTAGCAAATACGACGATGATGTACCGTTGAAAAGTTCCGAGGGCATTGCAAAGCCCGAATGGCATGTGCTTGAATGTGTAAGTGTCGAATCGACATGTGAATGGGTGATGAATCTGCATTTCATCATCTTTATTCATTTATTTTACCTTAAAATCCCTTATAAAACACATGTATATAATACTAGCTTATATTCTTACTAACTTGTATTTGTACATAAATATTGTACATATATTGTTATTTTAACCTAAAATAAATAAATAAATAAATAAAGGAAAAATAAAGAAAGAAGAAGAAGAAGAAGACTATACATAGGTAATAAATACTGGCTGACCTGAACCCTGAGAGAAGGTCAAGACTTGACCTGATCGACCGGTAATAAAGTAGGGGGAGATACGGTCCTTCATCAGAAAAAAAGATGTGTGTTATAAATACTTCTCATTTATTTTGTCTATACTTGTATAAAACTTACACTATTTTACTTGCCCATAAATTGAACTCAAATAAAATAATTTTATCAAAAAACGTTGTAAATAAAATTGTATTCTAAGTAATAAAAATGTTTGCAAAATAAAATCTATACAGAATAAAAGCAACCACACTTGGAAAAAGCCACTAAGCTATAATCGAAAGACTAATTTCGGCTCCATATGAACTCAAATTGAACCAAATCACTTTCATTATACTCTAAATTAAATTATCTTTAAAATAGCTGTGATTTTATAATTTTTATAATTTTTAGAGTTACCAATTTTTATTTTATTTTTTTGTACATGTTATATTTTTAATAATTTCTAAATAATTTTTACTATAGTTTGAAGTAAATAAAAAAATATTTTTAAAAAAATGAAATAATTTCCTTATTTGTACATGTGTATAATGTACTATATGTATGTATCATATGCATATAAACTTTTTCCTTAAATAACTATCTCAAGAAAAATTAAATAATTAACCTTTATTAATTAAATAAAAAAGGTAATGAAAATAATTCATTTAACTAATTATTTATATATAAATATATATCACATGTGTATAATTCGATAATTACCTTAATTATCCACCATTAAGGTGGCTCTTTAATTTTTGACAATTATTAATTATTATTATTGTTGTAATTACGAAAATTCATTTTATTTATTAAATTTATTTTATTAATTCCACCACTAAACACCTTCCTCTTTTGTAAATATATTCCTTTTTTTGGATTTCATCTTCTTTTTAATGGGTCTCTTTACCTTCATTATTATTTGATCAATCCTTTGGGAGAGGAACACATTTTTCAATAGCATTCTTGTTGTAGAGAGGTGTCTAGACTCCGAGCCGCCTGGTGACAGCGAGTCGGACCTCGTCGAGGCCATCACGGTGTTCATCTACTTCCATTGGTGAGATTCATTTTATTTCTCATTTTTAATCTAGGTTAATCGCAGTGTAATTTGTAGGTTAGTTTTGTTGTCATTTTCTCAATTTTAATTTGTATATTTTTAATCACAGGTAATTGTCCTCATCACATTTTATTCCGATCTAATTTTTAACTCACATCAAGATCCCTACATTTCTCATTCTATCTATTCAACCTCTCACATCCGATCATGCACGGTGATGGGATCTCCAGATCTTTCTCCCATCTCGACATATACGCGTTTCCATTCACATATTCCATCCAATAATTGTGGACCGAGTCGTCATGCTCGTGTCCTCCTATGTTTATGCAGAATAAAAATAATATATATATATATTCTTCCTAACATTTGTTTTGCAGGATAAAATAAAAAAATTAAAAAAATTAAAAAATATTACTATTTCTGTTTAAAAAATAAAAGAAAAAGTTTTTCTTACATTTCTTTTTTACAAAAAAATAAAAAAAAGTCTGGCGATAGGATCGCCACCCCCACCGTCGTGCCTCCCCACCGCATGGACCGCCTACTGTCGGCCGGCAACGCCACCGCACGCGAGACGCCCCCACGCGAGCTCGTCCACCCACCGGTCGCCTCCGTGCGTAGGCCTCTCCTTCATTGCTAGCCCCCACATGAGCCATCTCCATCCAATGCCCCTTTACGCACCCAGATCCGCCGTCGTCGGACCTCTGCCAGCCCCTCCGTGTGAATCGGAGCCGTGCCGCTACTGGCCGTGCTTTTCTCCTCGGTCAATTCCACCCGTAGCCCGACGCCTTCGCCTACGTGAGCCTGCGCAGACCTCCTCCTTCATCACAAATCCGCTCATAGCCTGACGCCTCCTCTCTCACAAGCATGCACGTGCCTCCCATCCACCGCGCATCACCCCCATAGCCCGATGCCTCCGCCCGCGCGGACCTCTGCCTTTGTCACAGATCCGGCCGCATCTCGATACCTCCACCCGTGCGAGCATGTGAGAACCTCTGCCTTCATCACAGATCCGCCTGCAGCCCGACACCTCCGCCAGCGCGAGCCTGCACGGACCTCCCGTTACCGTAGGTCAGCCTCGTAGCCACTGCCTGGGTCGGGAACGGAAGAGGGGCGGCATCGACCTCTGTGCCCATTCACTTCATTATGTTTGAATGAAGAATCCTAGAGGAATAATATTAAAATAATGGAAAATTATTAAGAAGCCCCTAGAAGTTCTGAAAATACAAAGAGGCCCCCGCCAGATTCAATTTCACTGGATAACTGTCTATTTCAACATTGGATATATGTGTATTTGCTTATAGATATTGTTCATCCACTTACTCACATGATACACATATTCTTGGTAGTAAAATTGCATGCAAGCCACTTCTTTATTTCTGTATTACCTATTGCTTGAAATCTTTTCAGAAATTACAGTTCGGTCTTTGATATCCAGACTTAGAAATTGCATGTTCATTTGATTGAAATAAATAGCAGTTTTGCTTAATAAATTTTGCAAAAATTAGTGTTATCTCATGTTTTTTGTCTCTGATTGTACATTTTTTGCATTTAATTTTATCATGATTTGATATTATTAAAAAATCAAAAATATGTCATTCTTCCCTGTTTAAACTTTGAAAATCCTAAAAATTCGAATATTGTCTGAAAATTAGAAAAAGAAGATAAGTTAGTTTTATTTTAATGTCTTTTAATTCTTGTCCAATTTCCGTGCATTAATTCTTTTCAAAACCTAAAAAAATGAAAAATACTAAAAATCATATAAAAATCATAGACAATTCTAGAAAAATCCAAAAATAGTTATTTCAGTTCCTGTGTAGATATTTTCCTGTATTTTATCGTAAAAATAGTCCTCAGGAGTTTTAGGCCCTTAAAATATTTTTAAGTTACAAATTCCATGATGTGCACTATTTATCATTTTTGCCAATGTTTGATTTTTAGAAAAATACAAAAATATCAAAAAATTCTACAATAATTGCCAAAAATAGTTCAAATCATTTAAAACCCAAAAATATTTACTCTGGATTTTTCTGAGAATTCTTGATATAATTGAAAAATACAGAAAGAGTGTGCTGCGTGTATTTCTTCCCTTGTGCATATTGTTCCTTTTTTTGAAAATAAAAAAATTGCAAAAATTAAAATCACTAAAAATTTAAAAATCAGAAAATTAAAAAAACAGAAATAGTTTTTTTAAAAAAATAAAAATACAAAAAATCTTATACAAAACCAAGAGTAGTGTCCATTGAGATTCCTTCATTCTTTCATTGATTTATTTCATTGGACAGAATAACCCTCGGGAATTGTAGCCTCCCTGATTTCGAACATGTTGTTTTATAGGTTAATTAAATAGCAAAAAATTCTCTTTCTACATTTTTATGTAATTATTTTGGGCTTGAGAAAAAAAAAGATTGCTTGTTTGTTGTGAGATTTTAGGGTTACAACTCCATTGTATTCATATTCATATAAATAATTTAAAACCTAAAAAAACTCGCTCAACAAAATAGTGTCGTTGTCGGGGAGGCACAACAAGGCTAGGTAGGTTTCCCTTTTGACCTGTTATTCTTGGTTGTCTATATTTCTTTATATTTTTCCATATTTATATATTGTTCATAAACATTGTATTTAATTTATTGAATTTTGCTCATATTTTCATATACTTGTGTCTCTTACATATTCTATATTTTCTTTTTCTTACGAGGGCCCGCGGAGCGAACGAGGCGATCCTAGGAGAGCCGAAGCACTCAAGCGAAGCAAAGGCGGCTTGATTCTTCACCGAGCCATAGGATAGCGTGAGAGGAGGAGAAGAAGAAATTTGGAGACCAAAAAAATTTGCAGAATTTTTTCTATATTTTTTTTCAAACAAATGTAAAAGGACACTATAGACTTTATTTGTGGGGTTTGTTTCGCCAAGTGCCGGTGCACTTGGGGGACCTCGTCGGTTTTTGTTTTTATCGCTTGTTTTTAATTTATTTCGCGCGTATTTCGTGAGCCAACTATTGATTTCTTTAATTAATTCGCTTGAGCCATGTAATTAGTTAGGTTCAAAATCCTAAACAAGAATTTCTGTACCTATAGAGTAGAGTGTAATTTGGACTTAGTCAAATTAACTTGTTCTTGCATGCTAATAGAAGTTATTTTTAGGACGGTTCACGTGAATCATATTGGTTAGTTTTTTTTCTGTATTTAAATTCCGCGCAGATCATTTTGCATGTAGAGTGTTGGCAACAATGTATGCATCTCTAACCCCTGCATGCCTCATTGCACTTAATCGTGCATTTGCATTTTTGATCTCCTTCCTTATTTTCACTCGCATAAGTTAAAAAGAAAATTGGTCCCTCGATAGGCGATTTATTGAAAATACTCAAACCAAATGATAACTGCATAAAATCAGGACTTCTAAAGAAAACTTGACCCTAAAATAAATGTAAGTAAAAATCATTGTTTTGGGGAGAGTCACCCCCTTATTGGTTGGTTTCCTTGAGCGAGAGAGTGACTCGCATACTAGGCTAGAGCCACACCTGAACTTCTGTTAGACTACTGGTCTTGGGGTTAGTCGTTCTCCAGTGAGGATCTCTTCGTTAGCTGGTAAAGCAGCCCGCGACGTCCTTAGCAGGTTGAATTGATCGGGTAGCCGGTAAATGGTCAACAATTTATATTGGCTAGGAAAGATCTAACTTTGGGATTGGGCCAGTATCTTGGGTGCATCAGTTCCTAACAGCTCGCTTAAACTACTCTAATAGATTGTATTCTCACCAAACTATAAAAATTGACAAGATAATTGATCGAACCTTCATGGTGTTCACATTGTGTTAAGTTGGTGAACATGGGTTTGTATTGTGTTTGATTGTTAGTGCTAAAGACCCTTCCGTGCAATTTGTGCCTTTATTCATTTTCACGCTTGCATTGACCTTCGTGCTCTCGCATCCTGCCTATTGATTTCGAAGATGTCGGATTGGAGTATTTCTCATTCGAACTTTGCGAACTCATTCAACACTCTCACCCTTTCACCTTCTATTCGGGGAGACTCACTTCCCGAATATTCCACATTCTCCACATCACCCTTTACCTCATCTGTCAACCCACTGTTTGAGATTGGCTCTAATCTTGAACTAGTATCTGGGACTCCATCATTTTTAAGGACTAATCAAGTGCCATGCACATTTTCAGAGTCAGATACCGGGCACTTGATGCCACCAAAGGGAAAGGGAACCATGTCAGAGCAGAACGAGATCAACATCACCATGTTAGCCTCTATTCAGTCAATTCAAGCCCAATTAATAGAGTAGGCTACTTTTCAGACCACATTGATAGACATGATTCTCGAGCTGAGACAAGATAGGAGAGAGGAGGATAGAAACCCTAGAGGCTGAATGGAGGAGAAGACCATGTGATAGAATCTGTGGCTAAGCTTACCTTAAAGGATGCCTATAATCCAGGGGTAGGAGAGACAAATTCTTCTATACAAATCCCTGCGATTCATGGGCATTTCGAGCTTAAGCTAACTATTTTACCTCTTCTCCCAATATTCCATGGAAATATTAATGAAGAACCTTATATACACCTCCAACAGTTCGATCGAATTCGTGGAACAGTACATTACCCAAATGTCCCATTAGAGGTAGTGTAGATGACCTCCTTCCCATTCAGTGTGATGAACAAAGATTTATATTGGTTAAATCACTTGGGGAAGGTTGTCACTACTTGGGAAGAGTTGAGGACCGCATTTCTGAACAAATATTACCCGCTCGGATGACTCAACCAAATGCGATCCTTGATTGCTAATTTTTCCCAGATGCCACATGAGACTATCCACGAGGCTTGGGAAAGATTCAAAGATCTGATGGAGAAGTGCCCCCATCATGATATTCCAAAGACCATCCTTGTGAAAAATTTCTTTGGGGGTTTAAGCATAGAAAATCAGAACTGGTATATGCCGCTTGTGGGGGAGTCACTTCAACAAGGACGAGGATGTCCTTTATCAAATTTTTAAGGAGATGGTGGAGAGTTCAGCAGCTCTTTCTTCTTTACGTGATTTTCAGAAGCACCCCGTCACCTCCCCTGCAATACCCCACAAGGCTGTCAATATAACGGCATCACATGAAGTGGATAGGTGGACACCTATGACCTGACCATCTTTGGAAAACACCTATCCAAAGTAGACATTATTTAGTTACGATCCAAGGAGCTTGTGAAGCTTCAAGTATTTGAACAGAGGACGAAGAACCTGGATAAGCTGGATGAGATAACAAAGCACATGGAGCTTCTTGTGAGTTCGATCAACGCAGTTCACAGTGCGAGTGCAGCAGCCAATACCTCTACTAGGGAGCAGACTTCTTCTACCCAGTAGAGTAGCAGAGGACCAGCTACAGTTTAGCATGTCTACTACGTGTAGACACCTGATCAAGTCCAACAGCACTCATATCATATAGTTCCATACCAGCAAGAAGTAACCTACATTCCTCAACAGCAATCTCCACCTCCACCTGTAATTCAGGAGGTGAACAGCACCTGGTTCGATCGTGAGAGAAACCAGCCCCGTCCATCAGGGAAAGGCCAGTTGGGTTCACATCAGGGTCAAAGATCCGCCCAATAGTTTCAGGGAAGGAGACAACAACAATTCCAGTACCAACAGTTCCAGCCTCACTATCAGTCTCCGCCATAGTTCCAAAAATGGAGACAAGGCTAGCCACAGCAACAGTCTATATACGTTCCTCATCCCAACCAGCATCAGACTGCATATTACAGACAATATCCTCCTCCTCCTCATTATCAGAATCCATATGGTTACCAACAGTCTCTGCATTATCAGTCTCAGTGAGAACCAGTCATTGAGCACCTTGAGGTCCCTTCAGTCAACCTAGCACTGGACCAATTTGCATTGCTCATGAGGAATATGAACGAACTGACTCAGCAGAACGACGATCTGACCACCACAAAGACACTAATCCCAGCACAGGTCGAAGCCAACCCTAACAACTTCAGACGCAAGGAGCAGGTAGCCAATAGCCCACCCGCACCTGAGACAGGTATGGCCCTTGATTTTACATGTTTATCTGACGCCATTTATCTCAGGAGCGGTAGGAGATTGCAACCGCCTACGCACTAGTTGGGGTTGGGAGATCGAACCACTGAGAGAGCATCATCTTCTACATCATCTTCTTCACCAACAGTTGACAGGACCAATGTAGCAACACCCAAGTCTAGAGTTTCATCGCCTTCACCACCACCTTCACCAGGCAGATGTATATCACCATCAGCAAGGGAGAATATACTAGTCATGGATTCTTCCTCTTCACCAGCAATAGCATCACGTTCTGTGTTAGATTCTGCTTTTCCTTCACCTAGTTTGGACAATGTTGTACATACTGATTCTGGTTGTCCTTTTGTACATGACGATTCTGTTTTGAATAATGAAAATGAATGTTTGAATGTTTATTCAGATTCTGTGCCATTTCCTTCTGCTCTTAAATCTTAAAACAATCAAAAATTAAAAACAACAATATCTGATCCTAGAGTGGTAGAGATCTTACAGAACATCTTTTTAAAGATGTCACTCCTTAAGGCCATAGAATACATGCCTATAGTAGAAAAAGGGAATGAAAGAGGCATGTAAACAAAAGCATCAACCAAGGCAGAACAAACGAAAGGAAACAAAGAAACACATCTTGACCATGGCCACAGTTCATGCCATCAGTAACCTCCCGCCTTAAAAGAAAGACAAGGGAGCACCTCACATCCGTTGCCATATCTTTTATCAGGAATTTGATCGGACTCTTCTCGATAGCGGTTCCTCCATTAGTCTCATGCCTTCCTCTTTATTAACTAAATTTCAGTTAGGACCTCTTAAAATAACAAGGATGATTCTGCAGTTTGCTGATAGATCAATTAAGAGGCCAACATGCATTTTAGAGGGCGTTATTATAGCGGTGCAGGGAATGAAATTCCCTGTTGATTTTATTGTCATGGATATGGACACACCTGTACCATTACTCCATACCCCGATCATACTAGGTCGACCGTTCCTCCGAACAGCCAAAGCAACAGTTGATTATGGTACTGGAGAGATAATATTTCACTCTCGTAGTGACAAGGTAAAAATCGAGACGATCTCTGATCCTAGACCATCACCGCCACCAACAACAGATGATACAGAGAAAGTTATGTCAGAGGAAGATGACTATGATTTTCTTGCTGACAGATCTTTTCACTGATTTTATGGATACCCAGGAGTTCCTTTCCTAAAAGGACTCTATGGAAAATATGATCAACATGAGTTCCCGTGATGGTCCAATTGAGCTAGTTGATGATGGGCAGTTTGAGCTGATTTCTAGGGATCAATATGAGTTTCTAGAGGCACCTTCTGATATTCCTTTGACATACTTTTTTGATATTACTGATGATATGCCTCCTTCTGAGAGTTCTGAGGTCCAGATATCTGAGCCATTCCTTGAATTTCCTGATTTATGCACAGATGAGAGACATCTTTCTGAGATTATTGCTGAGGTATCTGAGTCATTAATTGATAAGAATATGAAACACCCTGATGAGCCCCTCCTTTCTGAGCGGAGATCATTCATTGCAGATCTATCAAATGTTTTACTTGTTGAGTCGTTAGTAGCCAAGGTGGACGGTACACAGAGTACATATAACATATCGTCCACCAGTACTGTAGTAGAGGTTATTGCAGAGCCAATTCAGACCCCCCTGAGCACAAGGTTTTACCATCAACATTGAAATATACCTTCCTTATGGGTCCCCCCCAAATGTTTTCAGTCATCCTCAGCTTGCAGTTGACCGCTGAACAGGAATCTCGCATGCTAGAGGTTCTTGAGAGAAACCACAAGGCCATAGGATGGAATATCTCGGATCTCCGTGGGATTAATCCAGCATTGTGCTCGCATCATATCTACCTAGAGGATAACTATAAACCCTCCTGTGAATGTCAGCACCATCTAAATCCAAATCTAAGAGAGGTTATCATGAAGGAGATCAGAAAATGGAACGATGTTTGCTTTATATATCCCATTTCAGATTCCAAGTGGGTCAGCCCTTTTCATGTGGTCCCGAAGAAATCCGGGATTACAATGGGATTACAATTGTAAAGAATGACCATGGTGAGTAGATTCCGACCCGGGTACCTACTTCATGGTGTGTCTTTGTAGATTACCAACGCCTGAACTCAGCTACCAAGAAGGACCACTTTCTGTTTCCCTTTATTGATCAGAGTATTGAGAGGTTGGCAGGGAAAGAGTTCTTTTTCTTCTTGGTTGGGTACTCAGGATACAACCAAGTTTCTATTGCTCTTGAGGATCAGGACAAAACTACTTTCACTTGTCATTTCGCACCTATGCCTTTAGACGGATGCCCATTGGATTGTGTAACACCCCCGCTACATTTCAAAGGTGTATGTTGGCCGTTTTTGCCAACATGGTGGGTAAATTTCTTTAAGTCTTCATGTATGATTTCTCAGTCTACGAGGCAAGTTTTGACACATGTCTTGCTTATTTAGACAGAGTTCTTCAATTTTGATGTGAGGTAAACCTAGTGCTCTCGTGCGAGAAGAGTCACTTATGGTGACTAAGGGAATTGTATTGGGACATGTCATCTCCAAACATGGTATGGAGGTTGATTAGGCTATGATTGATGTGATTTCAAAGTTAGAGCCACCGCAGAATTTGAAGCAGTTGAGGTCATTTCTGGGTCTATAGGCATTTCATAAAGGACTTTAGCAAGATCGCCATACCTTTGACTGAGCTTCTATGTAAGGAGAGTGAATTTTTTGTCGATGAGAAAGTCCTCCTAGCATTCAATCAGATGAAAGACATGGTTACTACTGCTCTTGTCTTACAGCTACCCGATTGGTATCGTCCTTTTGAGATCATGACAGACACCTCAGATTTCGCAGTTGGAGCTGTATTAGGACGGAGAAGGGATGGGATACCATTTGATATAAACTATGCTAGCAAGACTCTGGATGAAGCACAACGGAATTATACAGTAACAGAGAAGTAGATGTTAGCAGTTGTGTTTGGGCTAGAAAAGTTCAGATCTTACCTCATCGGTTCCCACATTATTGTATACACAGATCACACTACCATATGATACTTGTAGATAAAGAAGGATGCCAAACCACGCCTTATCAGATGTATCCTTCTTCTCCAGGAATTTGATTTAGAGATTCGAGATAAACCTGGAGTGAAAAATATTGTGGCAGATCACCTTTCCCGTATTACGGATGCATAGAGCTTTGAGAAAAACATGATCCCTATTTCCGAAACCTTTCCAGATGAGGTCATTTTGTCTATGGATTCACTCCCATGATATGTTGATATTGTGAACTATCTTGTCTCCAAGAAAGTTCCACAATATTGGACGAAGGGCAAGATAGATAGATTTCTGTCAGAGATACATTATTACCAGTGGGAGGATCTGTACCTATTTCGTGACGGTATGGATTGTATCTAGAGAAGGTGCATTCCTCAGGAGGAACATGCCAGTGTACTTGAGCACTACTACAAATTAGAATCTTGTGGGCATCATTCGGAGAAATGCACGGTAGCAAAAGTTTTATAGAGTGGACTATGGTTGCCCACATTATTTAAGGATGCTACAGAGTATGTTTGAGGTTGTACCGACTGTTAGAAAATGGGAGGAACCATCGGTTCCAAAGATACCGTGCGTCTAAGATATATACAGATTTTAGATGTTTTTGATGCTTGGGGCATAGACTTCATGGGCCCATTTCCTGTTAGTCAGGGATTTCAATACAACATGATTGTCGTGGATTATGTTAGTCGATGGGTGGAGGCTATCTCTACCCGAGCTGCAGATAGTCGTACAGTGTGTTCCTTTCTCAAGGACCACATTATTGTACGGTTCGGGATTCCCAAGATACTGATTTCAGATGGGGGAAGCCATTTCATTAATCGAGAAGTAAATAAGCTTGTGAAAGAGTACGCCATTGAGCACAGAGTTGCGTCTCCTTACCACCCTCAAACTAATGGCTTGGCAGAAACTTCAAACAGGGAGATCAAGATGATATTACAAAAACTTATACGTACAGATATGAAAAACTAGTCCCAGATGCTTGATTCGGTTATATGGGCTTATCGAACGGTGTACAAGTCTCCTTTGGGTATGTCTCCCTACAGATTGGTGTATGGAAAGCCTTGCAACCTTCTAGTGGAACCAATTCATAAATCTTTATGGGCACTCCGTGTATGCAATCTAGATTATGAGAAGGCGGGAAAGAACAGGAAGTTGGATTTAAATAAATTATTGGAATTCCAAGACTTTGCATATGACAACTCACTCATGTATAAGGAGAAAGTCAAGCGATGGCATGATAAACACATTCGAAGGAAGACTTTCTCTCGTGATTAGAAAATTTGGTTATTTGATGCTAAGTTGAAGCTGTTTCCAGGAAAATTGAAAAGCAAATGGTTAGGACCGTTCATTGTGAGAGTTGTATGTGACAATGGGAGTATTTTCATATCTGGGTTGTCATCTGACGCACAACCATTTGTTGTGAACATACAATTGCTGAAGCCATGTCAAGATCATGATACATTCCTGTCCATCGTTGATTCTATATCTATGGTATTAGAAGGACGTTTTTTTGATTCCATCTTCTGCGTCTGATACATGAGCTGACAAGCTTTTGTATATCCTTTCATTTCATTCTTTCTTCTCCCGTTTTATCATTCATCCCTTTTCCGTGTGTATATATGTTATACTTAGGATGTGCTTTATCCCTAAGTATAGGGGCGGTGATTGTTTTGTGTTGTTCATAGTCATCATTTTCATCACTCCCGTTGTTGCCTATACCTAGGGATACTCTTCCCTGAGTATGGGGGTGATGTTGTTCATATCGTCTCTTTTGTGTTTTAATTCTTCTATTCTCTCGATTGTCCACCAACTTGTTGATATTCTATACTTAAGAGGACAAGTTAGGGGACAATCGATTTGGTTATCCTAAGCATAGAATATCAACAAGTTGGGGGACAAGTCGGGCGTGGAGTTCGTACATTCTCCTCATCGGTTTTCCCCTTTTGTGCAGTCTTCTATACTTAGGATTACTTGATCATAAGTATAGGGGGGATCATCGACTTCTATTCTTTTCATCTTCTCTTCGAGTCGTTGTAGCATAGGAGTCTTTTCACATTTCTATACTTAGCACGAGTTATGTCTTCCTTTGCCGCTCTCTGATCACTATGAGGACATAGTTGAGCTAAGTATAGGGGGTGTCGTATATACTGTATATATACTTTAGACATAACTTGTCCTTTTAAATATGTTTATTTTTGGGGATATGTATATAAATTCGTAAAATCCATGTGTGTGTATATAGACTTTGATCACCTTAAAAAACCAAAAAAATAAAAAAAACAAAAAAATTCTTGTATATACTTGTATAGATTTTACTAACCCTTTTCCTTTTTGAAAAAAAAAACTATAAAACCAAAAATCTGTAAAAAGTTGCATAAAAAACTCTTTTCGCGTGTGCATCATTTTTCCTTTCTTTTTCTAAAAGACCATAAAAAGTTTAAAATTAGAAAATTGTTTCAAATTAATTTGCTTTTTTCATTGTACATATTACTTACATTTGCATGTGCATTTTTCAGGATAGTATTGATATTTAAGCTATGTCTGGAATAAAATTGAAGAATGGAGCTTAGTTGGGCCTTAGTCCACTTAATTTCAGAGGAACCATATAAGAACTGGAGTTAAGACTTTTCAGGTCCTAGTGACTTAATTCTTTGAGTCCATAAGACTATGTTCATATGTTATCTTGATTATTTTAAGTAGAATATTTAACAACACACGCATGATTCTTTCAGACCGTGGCTTATCTTGGACAAGCACTCTACACGTATCTCTTCATGGAGGAGGTAGTGAGGAGGCAAAATCTTTTGTCTTGGGGTAGCATACGAGGGTAGTACATCTAGGAGGAACCTCTCGTCCTCCTCTAGGGAGGGAAGTGCGCCTCAACCTGGTCTAGCGATGTTGAGGTCTAACGACAGAATGTTGTGGGGTTGCAATAATGCTTCAAAAGAGGGATAGTCTACTAGCTCAAGAGGAAAAATTTCTTATGTACATGCTGCACCTTGTATATATTTTCAAAAGGTAAAACAAAGAAAATGAAGAAAAAATGTAGAATCTCCAAAAGTGGACATGCCTGATTGAAAAGTAAAATGTCTCGGGGAGTGTATATACAAGTGAAAAAAAGAAAATAATAAGAGATTCAATGTCAAAATTTTGTAAGCTTGCAGCTGGATGACTTGGCTACACTAGTCATACATCTAAGGATAGGTAGCTACACTGGTTACCGTCCATTCTTTTCTCCATCTCCTCTTCTTGAGCTTGTTGTACTTGAACTTAGAAGGGAATATCCCCGCTCCTCGAGGAAAGAGTTGCTAGAACGAGAGACTATAGTTACCTTGGTGAGGAAGGTTGTTTCTTTGCTACTTTTGAGATGGGGAGCTATATTTCACTTACACCGTACAAGTAAAGAATCATAGTCATAAGAATTTGTGTATGTAGACTTGTTCTGACCTGACTGTTGAGGAGACATGGATTGTAGTCTTGTGGAACTTGGAGGCAGTTAGGTTTTAAATCCATTTCCCATTAAGGTTCCGCCACACTAATAATCCAAAGGTCTGACAGAGCTCCATACTACAATTTTATGAAGATAAGTTTAATACTCAGTATTGTCCTAATTTCTTTATTTTTCCTTTCTTTTCATTTATTCACTTATTCTTTCAAATAAGTATTTGCTAAGGGACTAGCAAAGGTAAAGCATAGGGTGATGAATCTGCATTTCAACATCTTTATTCATTTATTTTTGCTTAAAATCCCTTATAAAACACATGTTTATAATACTAACTCTATATTCTTACTAACTTGCATCTGTTTTTAAATATTGTACATATATTGGTATTTTAACCTAAAATAAATAAATAAATAAAGGAAAAATAAAGGAAATAAAAAAGAAGAAGAAGAGTGTATATATGTAATAGATACAGGCTGACCTGAACCCCGAGAGAAGGTCAAGACTTGACCTGATCGACCAGGAATAAAGTACGGGGAGATAGGTTACTTCATCAGAAAATAAAAAAAATGTGTGTTGTGAATACTTCTCATTTATTATGTGTATACTTGTATAAAACTTACACTATTTTATTTTCCCATAAATTGACCTCAAATAAATAATTTAATAAACAAAAGTTGTAAATAAAAATGTTTTCTAAATAATAAAAATGTTTGCACAAAATCATATATAGAATAAAAGCAATCATACTTGGAAAAAGCCACTAAGCTATAATCGAAAGACCAATTCCGACTCCATATGAACTCAAATTGAACCAAACTCACTTCCATTATACTCTAAATTAAATTATCTTTAAAATGGTTGTAATTTCATAATTTTTGGAATTATGGTTGAAAAGTTGATTTTCTAGGGTGGTTTGTGCAATTTTGCCCATTTTTTATTTTATTTTTTATACATATTATATTTCTAATAATTGTAAATATTGTTTACTGTAATTTAAAGTAAAAAATAATTTTAAAAAATAAAATAATTTCCTTATTTGAACATGTGTATAATGTACTATATGTATGTATCATATGTATATAAACTTTTTTCCTTAAATATTTATCTAAAAAAATAAATAATTAACCTTTATTAATTAAATAAATAAAGTGACAAAAATAATTCATTTAATTAATTAATTATGTATAAAAATATACCATATGTGTATAATTCAATAACTACCTTAGTTAGCTACCATTAAGGTGGCTCTTTAATTTTTGACAATTATTAATTTTTATTATTGTAATTACGAAATATGATTTTATTTATTTATTTATTTATTTAATTTATTTCATTAATTACACCACTAAACACCTTCCTCTTTTATAAATATCTTCTTTTTTTGGATTTCATCTTCTTTTTGATGGAGCTCTTTACCGTCATTATTCTTTGATCAGTCTTTTGGGAGAGGAACCTATTCTCCAAGAGTGTTCTTATCGTAGAGAGGCGCCTAGCCTCCGAGCCATCTGGTGACAACGAGTCAGCCCTCGTTGAGCCATCACGATGTTCATCTGCTTCCATTGGTCAGATTAATTTTATTTCTCGTATTTAATCTAGGTTAATCATAGCGTAATTTGTAGGTTAGTTTTGTTGTCATTTCCTCAATTCGTAGATTTTTAATCACAGTTAATTGTCCTCAACACATTTTATTCCGATTCGATTTTTCACTCACATCTAGACCCCTACATTTCACATTCTATCTCTCACGACCTCTCACATCCGATCACGCACGGTGCTCGGTGATCGGATCTCTAGATATTTCTCCCATCTCAACAAATCCGCATTTCCATTCACATCTTCTGTCCAAAAATTGTGGACCGATCATTATGTATTTGGAAAAACTTGAATTGAGGTAGAGCCTCATTGCAACCATTGTGCGACAACTAATTACTCCCGTCAGATTACAATCGACGACCCCAGTAAAAACCACCTTTAGAGAGTCGAAACCACTAAGACTCTACTAATGAATTTCTATTTATAGAAATTTACCATATTCTATTAATGACGACAGATATGGTGGAAATCAATTGAATTCCAATTTTATCACGGATTGGTTATGTTCCAATCGAATTCTCTTTCTTCCCAAAATATGGTTTTTTCCTTAACGTTACATTGAACTCCTATTCAGTATTTCTCGACATATCTCTACTTTTTTTCAAATATTTCTTATCAATCTCCGTCGTATTCAATGGAACTCGACGAAATAAGAGATCCCAAATTTTACAGAGATAATGCACAGGTAATGTACGTTTTTCATTTCCCTTTAATCGATATATATATGCAAATAACGAGAACTATTTTAATTTTGGTTGAAAGACGATTTGGGTCTTGAATCGAAGTCGTAATATGCGTTAATATTTTGGGCTTTTATATTTTAATATGTGACATTATTATATTTATTTTGTCCAGTTATCTGACGGAGAGGGTGAAGTTATTGGAGTGGGGGCACGAACTGATGATAATTTGCATCAACCAGGTATGTTGAATTACTCAAATGTTTCAAAGCACTACAGTCCTTGTTCATTTATATGTTGTTGCAAAAAAAAATTATTTTACGTAAATTCAGTATATTTGGCGATATAGTTCATCATTTTACATCAATGAACTATAATTTACACTTTTGAATGTCATTTTACATTATAGGATATGATGTAATATCGCCCGAATGATGCTAATAGCAGTCCACTATCTGATAAATTACATATACGTGCATCATTTTACATTTTCTATCATTATTTTACATTTATAGAAAATATTTTAAATTAATTATAAATAATGCAATTATATTTCGAATGAATTTCAGATAACTGCTCAATCAGTGACCCTGTCAATGGTATCACACCTCATATAGGTCAAATATTTCTATCTATTCAAGATGCATATAAATTTTATGAGGCATATGCAACAGAGTCTGGATTCAATGTTAGGAAAGCAAGCTCTAGAGGTAAAGATAAGATTTCCAAGGAGCGGATAATTATATTTGAATCTTTTGTTTGCTGGAAAGAGGGGTTCTCTAAAAATACAGATAAAACAATGTCAGTGGATAATGCAAGAAGTGATGAGAGCGATGAATGTAATTTTTATAAGGAGGAGCATCGTGTTGGCATATCACGGACTGGGTGCAAAGCTTTCATGTCAGTCTCATTTAGGCCTGATCTCAATGATTGGTTTGTATCGAATTTTGAGGCTGAACACAATCACAATATTGTTTCTCCATCTAAATGCAGATACCTCAGACCAAATAGACGTTTTTCAAAAGCCACAAAAATGCTTGTGAAGTCAATGAATGATGTAAACATACCTGTATCCTAGCAGTCAGCTTTCATAAACATGTCCAGTGGTCAAGTTGGTAGTATTGTTCGAGGATATTTACAACTTGAACAGAAAGGAGAAAAAACAACGTATTGGGATGGATGTGCACCTTCTAATCGAACATTTTGAAAGTTGCAAGGCCAATGCCCCTGATTTTTACTATGCTTACACAACCGATGATGATAACAGGCTTATTCAGTGTATATGGATTGATAGTGCCTCCATTGAGGATTACAAATTATTCGGAGATCCAATATCGTTCGACACAACATATAGGACCAATGAATACAATCTGTTATTTGGATCTTTCTGTGGTGTTAACCATCACGGTTACACAATTTTCTTTGGAAATTCTTTCATGAGCAGGGAGACAACCGAGTCATTCTCGTGGTTATTTGAGAGATTTCTAGAAGTAATGAGCAAACATCCAATATCTATAATCACATATGAAGATCCGGCAATCTGTGCAGCTGTTAGGTTATGCTTTCCACGTACTGTTCATAAATTCTGCACTTGGCATATAATGGCCAAGCTTAAAAGTCAGCTTGGAAAGATTAAAGATATAAATGAAGTTCTATCTACGTTTTCCATAGTTGTATGGAAAAGTATAACTATAAGGGAATTTGAGCAAAACCGGTGCAAGATAATTGATCAGTATGATTTATCATCTAATGTATGGTTGAATGAGAAGTATAGTATCATATTTAAATGGATTAGTTTATATCTTAAGGATTATTTTTGGGCTGGTCAGCGCAGTACACAGAGGAGCGAAAGTTGAATGCATTTTTGCAACACCACATCACTAAACAGAACTCTTTGCTTGAATTTGTCTGTAGATTTCAAAGTGCAATTCAACGACGCAGGGAAAGAGAGAATGACATGGATAACATTGGTGAAGTTTACACTCCAAAATCAAATTTCAAATGGAAGATGGAGGTACAGATGGTTCGTATATACACCAAGTTCATATTTTACAAATTTCGTTTTGAATTGAACAAAGTGAAGGAAATTAATGTTCGAACTCATCTGAATTCTCTGGATTGCTGTTAGTATTTTGTGTCGTATATTGGGAAATCTGACGAAGAATTATGTGTTTCTTCGTCAACGGAAAGCGACTTTCTTGTTTGTGAATGCAAGAATATGCAATTCTTTGGATATCCATGTAGGCACATACTTGCACTTTTCAAGATACAGAATGTGGAACTTTTGAATGAGGAATATATATTGAAAAGGTGGACAAGAACCATTAAAAAATCAGGAAATTATCCTATTTATGTGAAAGTTGCACACCAAGAAAGGTCGTCTCAGCTTAATCAATTGTGTTCGCATATTATTTCAGCTTTGGTTGAACTTGATGAGGATATATTCTTATTTTCTAAAGAAAAATTAACTGATTTATGTAGCAATATTGATCGTATGATAAGTAACAAACCTTCTTCGAGCTCTACAACAGTGAACAATACAAATGTTCCAGATATGATTACTGAACCAGCTGTTAAAGAACATAATGTTGCAAGAACGAAAGGAAGTGGTCGCGGTGGTAGACCTAAGGGCGTTGGAAATCGTATTAGATCGGAATCTAAAATGAGAAGAATTAGAGGTCGACAATGCAAATCTTGCCTCAAATACAATGTTGGACACGATTCTAGAAATTGTCCTAATAACAAATCGGCGAATCATGGTAAAAATTTACCATTCATTATTTTTTGATATGTTTTTTTTCTGTTCACTGATCCTTTTGTTTTTTTGTGCAGTTGAAGATGACCGGAATTAAAATGAATTAATCAAATTATTATAAAGAGTATATTTTTATATTTTGTTGTAACATTATATACATCTCATATAAAACATTTTAATGTTGCTTATTATATTCCTTTCATTATGTTTGTTTTTGCAGGTTTGCAATTTACTGAAAGATTCTTGGATGCAAATGAGCTTTGACGTTTGGATGCTTATCAGACTTAGATTTTTTATTTTTATGTATTTTTTATTGTTGTTCTGTGTTCAGTTTTTGTAGAATTCAAACAATGTGTTATTTATATTGTTTCAATTCAGATGTATCCCTTTGTGGTATCATAACATAGATTATTTCAGAGCTTTGATTATAAAGTTGACACATTTCCGTAACCCATGTCATTATTATATTATTAAATTTTTCTTACCAACAAACCTAACAATTGCAGTAAATTTCCCGGTTATATGAATTCTCTCTGTACATATCTGCTAATATCTGCAGTAATTGTGACTCTATCTGAAAATACAACATCGTGATGTTAATCTTTAAAGTAGAAGAAGATTTTCGATCATTGGAAAACTTTAATCTAACCAGAAAGTCGTTTAGTTTTCGAGCATTGTAATATATCGTATACTTTTTACAAATAGCTTCACTATTTTACATACATTAATAATATTTTACGTATTGTTACCATAATTTACATAAAGTTTCATTATTTTACAAACAGCTACATTATTTTAAACAAAATTGTGAAGCTATCTGCAAATACAAGTCTATAAAATAATTTAGTAATAACAAACGATTAGTAATCATCGGGATGTGAATCTTTAAAGTAGAAGAAGATTTTCGATCATTGGAAAACTCTAATCTAACCAGAAAGTCGTTTAGTTATCGAGCATTGTAATATATTTTATTCTTTTTACAAATAGCTTCACTATTTTACATACATTAATAATATTTTACATATTGTTACCATAATTTACATAATGTTTCATTATTTTACAAACAGCTACCATATTTTTATCAAAATTGTGAAGCTATCTGCAAATACAAGTCTATAAGATAATTTAGTAATAACAAATGATTAGTAATCATAGGGATGTGAATCTTTAAAGTAGAAGAAGATTTTCGACCATTGGAAAACTCTAACATAACTAGACTGTCGTTTAGATATCGAGCATTATAATATATATTATATTTTTTACAAATAGCTTCACTATTTTACATATAGTGATAATATTTTACTTAGGGTTACCATATTTTACTTAAATTTTCATTATTTTACAAATAGCTACATTTTTTAAAACAAATTAATGATTCTATCTGCAAATACAAGTCTATATCAGCATGAGTAATAACAAACGATTAGTAATCATCGGGATCTCAATCTTTAAGTAGAAGTAGATTTTCGACCATTGGAACACTCTAACATAACCAGAATGTCGTTTAGTTATAGAGCATTATAATATATCTTCTGTCTTCCTGTCAAACATGTATATATTGACTACAACATGTAACAGATAGTCAATGCAAACATAGATTACTCGTGAAATTTAAATTTAATGTTTTGTTCTAGAGAAGTTTTAAACAGAAACTATGGAAACATAACACAATTTAAGACAATTCAACAATACATAGTTCTGAAATAAAATGCAAAAACTCTAAGATTTGTTTATACTATATCTTCTATCTTCGTCACTGTGTCGTCGAGTTCCTTATGTGACCACACGTTAACAAAAACGAAGCTATTTCAGATCTGAATATGTCAATATCATCGTATCTGAAATCCAACCCCCTTCTTTCACACAGGTACTCCATCATCTTCATCACGTAGATCCCACAATCCAGACTCTGTGAAGGTTGCTGCGGACAATCTTGCACGTATATGATTTCCCAACCTGCGTGGCAATCATCTGGAATGATGTCCATGAGTACTCCGAAATCCAGCCATGCTGATATGTAATTCAAAAAGAATATTATTAACACTGAATTAAAGAATTTATTAAAGTATAAATTTTTATTATGTCATACCTATTTCAATACATCCTTTTTATGGAATTTTGTTCCTTTCATAGAAATGTATGAAAGGAACTTTCTCGCTTTAAAATCAGTAACAAGAAGGTGCCAATGGTTTCTTGTGTGGATAACAGTGAAAATTTTCTCCAACTCTGGCATGAATAATCCTTCTTTGTATAGCTCCTCGAGCTTTTCAAATTCACTTTCCGTAGCATTAACCACCAAATTCACAAGATATTGCTGAAAAAATACAAGTAAGAATACTAAATTATGCTGATTAAAGATATTTGATATTAATTATATCAGTAATCATAATCTCACCATTTGAAATATTGGTGTGAATATAAATGGGACATGATCATTAGTTGTGTTGTATTTATGGTGTAGCACGTCCATAAACATGTCGATTATCTACAATATCAAACAAAATTTAGGCATAAACAAATATAAAAAGGTAAATATTATAAATATACGTACCGTATCCTCGACCATTCTTTCGTACAAAAAGTTATGAATATCTCTTCCCTTACAACTCTGATTCCCCAGAGTAAAGTAGGTGGCATTCAATCTGAGGAATTATCTTTAATTAATATTATATATCTAAAGTTAAAGATGTTTACATGTAAATGCTGAAATTTGTGTTAACATACTTACTTGTATGCAGGATCACGAAGAAATTCTTGAATGGTTTTCTTTGTTTGTTCTAATACTTTTTCGTAACCAATGAAATCGGTTACGAGATCGCATAAATACTGATTCTTATTCAATCAATTATGGACAATGTTAGAAACAATCAATATCATAATCATATAGAATATACAGAGTTTTGTGAGCAGTATTGAAAATATTCATTCTACGTCATTTGTATTCAATGATACAAAAGAAGTTGTTTTATATTATATGGCTTACCTCACTGGCTGTCTCATCCTCTTGTTTTTCATGATCTTCTTTCCCTTGCTTCTCTGCTTCTTGTAAAAAAAATTTCGCTTCTCTTCGATGTTTCAATCTTTTAATTATTGAGCTTTGTTGAACAATGACTTTTTCCTTTTTTCTTCTCTTTGTAGTAGGTTGTGTGTGCACATTTTCTGATTGTGAATTGTCACCAATGTTCAGATCAAAAGAAGGAATGCCACTGTTTATAGCTGAATCTTTTTTTGTGGTATCCTGAGATTGATATAGTGGATCTTCATCACAGATTTCAGAAATTAAATTCTGAAGTTTTTCACCGATATCTGAGTCACTAGGTTCCAAATCTCCTACGTTGACATCAGATACATTGCGTGTTGGTGCATCCATGTTTTGGTCATTGTTATCAATGTCACCTTCATCAAAATTTCCAGATTTATTCTCTAACGTTTCTTCTGATTGCAATATGATTAAGATCAATCATATCATGATCAGGAATCACTTTTAGTTTTTCCTTCAGCAGCGTAATCTCATATGTCAATTTATCATTCTCTTTCTTCAGTTCAGAAATTATTCTGATGTATTCTTCATCTTTTTTCCTATACGTTTCACTTATTGCTCTAATTTTCTCCTTCAGCTCCTCTATCTCAGTGGAAAATGCATCACACATACAGGTTTTTTGTTTCTTTTTTTTTACGACGTATGCATCTAAAACACAAGCAATTCTTTTTTGGTCACACAATTCTTCTAGCTGTTGCTTTCCTTTATTTTGTAAAACATCTTATGGCACTGGGATGTGGTTTATGATCAAAATTTATGGTCTTCTCACCGCAAAACTACCCATCGTAAACTTCTCAAACGGAAAAACATACTCGTCTGCTCCTATCTTTACAATTTCATTAATTTTAAAGTTGCAAAGCAGGCAATATCTATATAAAAAAGATCATTTAGTAATGAAAATATTGCAATTATGAGACATTCAGTATATTATTAATCATCTTAACAAGGCTTACTTGATCACAACTAATTGAAACCAATGCTCTGGAAACTCCTTTGATTGGTCCAGCCCACTTCCTTATTCGTGGCCTAAGATCTTTGCTGACCACAAGGTCTTTGCAGCAGTACTCCATCATCCATACTTGATACATTGGTTTTATTAATATTTTTTTATTGATCACATAATAAAAATTATGTTCGAAGTACTCACATATAAGCAGGCAACACATCCTGTAAGGTAACCAAGTGTTACCCTTGATGAACCTGCTCTTCTTTTCTGAACTCTACTTACTACGTCATCCATGTTGAACAGTATCATCCTTGCCACAGCACCAGACTAGTTAAAGTATCGTGTATCTTCAAGTGATTCTACATAGTGTAACAAATCTTTCGGAAAAGAATAAGAACTGTCTGGGAAAAGGAATGTGGCAAACATCAAAAGTATCAAGCATGTAACATAAATAGAGACCGAGTTGTCATCATCTCTATTGTAATAGCCTCGAGAATGTTGTTCAACTTCTTTCTATTGAAAATCATTCCTTCTTCAAACATTTTATGAGATATAAATGATTTCCATTGAAGGTGTCTTCCTCTCACTGTGATTGAGAAACCAGAGCTTGGTAGGCCCAAAATTGCTCCAACTTCTTCATCACTGAAACTCACCACCTTATTTCCAAATCTGAAATTCCTCCCTCTTTGGTATTATTCAACCAACCATTGAAGGTTTTTTCTTTGGATTTCAACATGGCTAATGTTAATTAGATTCCCAAAAGCCGTCTTTGATAGAAGTGCTTGTTGTTTGGGTGTGGGTCTATGGTTATCAATGAATTGAATAAAATGTTCAATGTAGCATCTGTGTTGTACATACCCTTTGCCTAAAAGAAGAGAAAAAAAACATTTTTGTGGTTGCAATGATCATTGATTTTATTCGTACAAATTAAAAACGAAATTTATATTTAAATAAACATAATTCTTCATACTCCCAAAATCATCATCAAGCTTCAGAGTATCCTTCTCAACGTCAAACTCCTTTGTCTTGCTAACTGGTATTTGTGTTCCTTCTGTTCATACCATTTACCAGAGATATAATTTCTATAAAATTGATAAAATAGTCTTATTAATTTGAAAATGTACTTACTTTTGATATTTTGCTTCGGTCGATGGATCTGGAGTTCCATCATTGTACCCTCACTGTATTGATCTGAGTCATCGTCCCGTTCCCCCATCGGTTCAACCAAGTTCGATTGCATCTCCTCCATCGTCGCCTGATGTCGTTCTTTTCTCCTTAGAAAGCGATTTCTCGAGTGGAGACTCTCTCCGCAATTGAGTCGCTAGAAGATCGCCTTCTTTGTCTTCGTCGCCTGTTTGCGATAACTCTCTTCTTGTTTAATTTCAAATTAGGTTTTTTGTAAGATTATTATATGAATATACTTCATATTTTACTTTCCTAAAATTCGTTTTCATTAATTTATAGATCACTAATTTTGATTTATTGGCAATGTCGTATTTTCGCAATTAAACAGGAGCTTGTTTCCGGTTTTGACTAAAAATAGAAAGAATTTAAAATTTTAAATTTCAAATTGATTTAACTTAATCAATGAGTTATCATTAATTTGGTAATTAATTAATAATCGAAAACAACATTTCCCTTTTTTTCCTTTGCTCTTCAACCATTGTTAGCTATTGTTTCCGTTTGAAATTCATTTCTGCTTTATCATCTCTACGTCTAAACAGGTTAGTATTTTATCTTCATCTACATACTATGTTTATTCTTCTTCTTAATTTCATTTGTTCCAAATTCCAGTATATGGTTTTATCAATATTTCTGCACAATTTAAATTTAAAAGATTCATGTTTGCTTTGAGATTTTGTTTCTTTGAATGAGAAATGTGTATGCTTATTTTTCTCGCAAGGAAATATTCATAGCATTTCCAATCTCATTCTCTAGTGATTTTTTACTTTTATATACAAAATCATTAATATAATTTTTTAAATCCGTAAAATAGACATTGTATATATATCATTGCTTATGTTCTTTTCTGAAAGTATTAAAAATTAGAAAAAGAAAATTTTTAAAATGTTATATAATACTAATATCAACATGAGAACAGTTACATTGTATATGTTCTCATTATATTTGTAGAATTGAGAATATCAGTCCAAGAGAAATATCAAATTGTAGAATAGAAGACTACGCTGTAAAATATAACTTGATTGTGTAAAATATAAGCCAGTATTGTAAAATAGAAGCAACATTGTCAATAAGTTAATGCAAAATGTCATAATATCTCAGTAAAATACCATCAATTCTTGTAAAATAAATTGTTACTTTATAATATATTAATATAAAATTGTAATTATATCTCATGTCAAGAATTTGAGAATATAAATATACATACGTATACGTAATGTACATATCTTAATTGAACTTTACATTACCAAAATATAGTATCCTTTACTAAAATTTAGAATGTATACGTAAAATATGATAATTGTTGGTAAACTAGTTTGCAATAATTGTTTGCAAAATATCGTTGTGAAATATAATTCAAATTTGTAATTTCGATATTATATTGTGTAAATTATAGAAATATAACGTAAATCCAATTCTCATTTTCTTATATCTAAATTTCTCATTTTGTATATGCGTATTGGAGAGTTTGCAATGTCTTGAACAATTTCGTATTTTATTAATTAACCCAAAGTAATTTTTTGATACTTAATATGTGTAAAATTCAATTGAATAAACGCAAAATGTCACCGTATTTAGGCTTTTTTCTGAATAAGCTGTAGATAAGATGTTGTAAAATACGATATGAAGATGTAAAATAGCACAATAATTTGTATTTTCATAACATATTATTTCAAAATGCGGTGCTTTATTCATTCAAATGTTTCTGTAATGTCGTGTTCTTAAAACTGCATATTTGCTAAATATAGAATGTTTAATGACGTGTACTACTTTTATTTAGCATTAATTTAACCATCCCACATTATATGAATGTTAGTTGGCACGAAAACCACATAGTGGTTTCAATCTCCTTCGTACACTCTTCATCCCACGGCCTAAGATTAACCTTTCCTTAATCTAGGAATGGTGCCACCTCAATTCAAGTGCACCCTATATATATATATTCTTCCTAATATTCGTTTTGTAGAATAAAATAAAAAATAAAAAAATAAAAAAATTACTGTTTCTATTAAAAATAATAATAAAAAAGTTGTTCTTTTCATTTCAGTTTTACAAAAAAATAAAAAAAACATAAAAAAAGTCAGGCAGCAGAATCGCCACCCCCCCCACTGTCGCGCCTCCCCTTCACCTAGACTGCCCACCTTCGGCCGGCAACGCCACTGCGGGCGACACGCCCCCACGCGAGCTCGTCCACCTGCCGGCCGGCATCACCTCCGCACGCAGGCCTCTCCATCATCGCCAGCCCCCGCACGAGCAATTGCCATCCACTGCCTCTTCACGCGCCCAGATCCGCTGTCACGTGACCTCCGCCAGCCCCTCCATGTGAAGCGGAGCCACGCCTCTACTGGCCGCGCATTTCTCCTTCACAAGATCCTCCTGCAGCCCGATGCCTCTGCCCGCGTGAGCCTGCGTGGACCTCCGCCTTTGTCACAGATCCGTCCGCAGCATGACACCTCCGCCTGTGCGAGCCTGCACAGACCTCCCGTCTGCCGTGCGTCAGCCCCGCATCCCGACAACTCCGCACGCGCGAGCCTGCGCGGACCTCAGACTTCATCACAGATCCGCCTGCAGCCCGATGCCTCTGCCCGCACGCGCCTGCACGGACCTCCGCCTTCATCACAGATCCGCCAGCAGCCTGATGCCTTCTCAGCCCGATGCCTCTACCCGCGCGAGCCTACGCAGATCTCCCGTCCACCGCGCGTCAGCCCCGCAACCACCGCTTGGGCCGAGAATGAAAGAGGGGCGGTGGTGGCCTCTGTCACTTTGCTTCCTTATGTTTTAAACAAAAAACCCTAGATGAATAATATTAGAAAAATTGGAAAATTTATGAAGGAGCCCCTAGAAGTTTTGAAAATTAGAAAAGGCCCCCACCAGATTCAAATTTACTGGATAACTGTCTATTTCAACCTTGTATTTATGTGTATTTGCTTGTAGATCTTGTTCAGCCACTTGCTTACGAGATACACACATTCTTGGTAGTAAAATTGCATGCAAGCTACTACTTTATTTCTGTATTATCTATTGCTTGAAATCTTTTCAGAAATTTCAATTCAGTCCCTGTTTTCCAGACTTAGAAATTGCATGTTCATTTGATTGAAATAAATGGCTATTTTGCTCTATAAATTCTGTAAAAATTAGCGTTATCTCTTACTTTGTCTCTCTCTCTCTCTATTGTACATTTTTTTGGATTTCATTTTATCATCATTTGATATTATTAAAAAATAAAAAACATGTCATTTTTCCCTGTTTGAACTTTGAAAAATCCTAAAAATTCGAATATTGCTCTAAAAATTCCAAAAAAATGAGATTAGTTTTATTTTATTTTCTTTTAATTCCTGTCAAATTTTTGTGCATTAATTATTTTCAAAACCCAAAAAAATGAAAAATACTTAAATTGTTATAAAAATCATAGAAAATTCTAGAAAAATCCAAAAATAGTGATTTCAGTTCCTTTGTGTATATATTTTTCTGTACATAAAAATAGTCCCCAGGAGTTTTGGATAATAATTTTTTTTAAGTTGCAAATTACTCCAGGATGTGCACTGTTTATCATTTTTGCCACTATTTGTTTTTTTAGAAAAATACAAAAATATCATAAAATTCTATGAAAAATCCCAAAAACGTTTCAAATCCTTTAAAAACCTAAAAATATTTTTTTCTAGATTTTTCAGAGAATTTTTTATATTATTGAAAAATACAAAAAGAGTGTGGTGCGCGTATTTCTTCCCTTGTGCATATTGTTCCTTTTTTAAAATAAAAAATTTACAAAAAACAATAAAAATTTGAAAATCAGAAAATTAAAAAATAGAAATAAAAAATTTAAAAATTTAAAAAGATAAAAAAATCTTCTACAAAACCAAGAGTAGTGTCCAATGAGATTCCTTCATTCTTTCATTGATTTATTTCGTTGGACAGAATAGCCCTCGGGAATTGTAGCCTCCCTGAGTTCGATCATTTTCTATATAAGTTAATTAAATAGCAAAAATTTCTCTTGCTACATTTTTATGTAATTATTTTTGGCTTGAGAAAACAAAAAAATTTGTTTCTTTGTTACGGGATTTTTGGGTTACGATGACATTGTAATCATTTTCATCTTGAATTTAAAAACCCTAAAAAACTTATGCCAACAATGGGGTCTTTTCTTGGTTCTCAGGGGCTATTACTACATGGTTATAGAATGAGTACCCATCAAGAAAAAAGAAGAACGCTTTCCCTATGAGTCACTCAAAGATTTGATCAATGAATGGTAAGGGAAAGTGGTCTTTCTTGGTTGTAACATTCAGACGCATGTAGTCGACCAGAGGTGCCATGACGTGGGTACTCATGTCGTGATCTCTACCCCCTCCTCATTGGTGACCATCTGAATTCCCGGAATTCTTCGGGACAACACGAAGCAGGGCCACCCACTTAGAGTCAGAAATAGGGTATATAAACCTTTCTTTGCACCATTTCTCATTCTCATTCTTCACTACTTCCCATAGATTGGAGTTAAGTCTCATCTAGCACTCACGGGAAGGTCTCACATTATCCTCAGTAAAAACGTGGTGTGAGTAGAGAGCGGGGTTGATCCCCACAAGATCCGATACTGTCCAGCCTATTGCTTTATGGTTCCTTTCTAATAACTCTAACAACCTAGACACCTGTTCTAAAGTCAAGTCCGAGCTAATGATAATAGGATATCTCTCTATGGACCCCACAAGAAAGGCATACTTCAGTGTAGGAGGCAATAATTTCAGTTCTGGCAATGTGGTATCATCAAGCAAATCTGGTAGAACTGAATCTGAATCTGGTTATGTGTTTCTTGAAGGTGGGCTCAACTATGTATTACTCATCACAAACCCAGAAGTATCAGGAGTCGGATCGCCAAATGGATAAGGTAATTCGGCCAAAGCCATGTCCTACTGATCATCTATGTCCCATGATTATTCTGAAGGGGACGGAACTGAGAGATCATGATGGATCTCTACGTCACCATGGGACTAGGTAGATGCATCTCTCACAAGATCAGGCAACACCTGGAAAATTGCATCATGCACTATATACTTTCCAGATGAAAAGGTCTCGCTCTGTCCAGAAGAAACCTATCTACAAATCTCAACAATGCTAATCATTCTGCAATCTGCCTCTGACAATGAGTACTATGTACTAATCTCTGAATCGGATCGCTTCCATTTTTCTGCTTCATCTCAAGGTCCACCTCTCCGCCTGGAGAACATAACTTCATCATTCCAGTACCATGGTCAAAAGTTGCACCTACAGTCCTAAGGAAAAGCCTCCTGAGAATGATCTTAGATTCTCTCCAATAATTGGGGGTCTCCATGTCTAAGACTGTGAAATCAACCTGATAGTTTTCACCCTCAATCGAGGTAACGACGTTCTTCACTTTTCTCTTAGATTTATTCATTGAATGATTTGCGAATTGGGGTAAAGCTTTGGGTTTGCATATTGCCCCAACTCCAATTTCTGATATAATTCTAAGGGATGTAAGTTGATTGAACAACCGTTATCTAAGAGAGTGTGTGCAAACGCAATGTCGTCGATACGACTCTCCATGTAGTGAGCACCCATGTCTCTCTTTTTCTTTGGTAGTCGATGCTTCTTTAGACAATAGGTTATGGCTACTGACAAGATATGAGTCTTCACATATTGGTTCTGTTTCTTCCTGCTAACCCTAGTAGGTGTGCATCTCACCTTAAGGTATTTCTGGAAAGCAGGATGATTAGCTACATACTCATCAAATGGTACCTTAATTGTGATATTCTCTTTACAAAACCATGCAATCTCAGGGTCATCTTTCCGAATCTTTTTTATGCTCATTCCTAGCATAAGAGCATAGAGGAAAGGGATTGAAGCAAGGGAAAAGAAGATGAAGAATCTGAATCATGAATTGAAAGATCATTTTTAAAATAACAGAAATAGAGTTCTTCATACATGAATATTTGTGATGAAACATGGGATCAAAAGCAAAACTATCTACTACAGGTTGTGGGAAAGAAGCTGTAGTGGTATCTGTCACAACAGGAGGTGCAAGGTCCTCCATAGAATCAAAGATATATCCATGCTACTAATGTTGCAATCGTACTCTCCTTCTCTTCTCGGCTCATTGTGAACGGATCCTCGGATGGTGCTGATGGGGCCCCTAAATTTGATGCCTCTCCTCCTCGTCCGATGAAGACTCCTCAGGTAGAGCTCCAGAGAGGCCCCTCATCATGTCCCTCACCCGGTCAAGTATGATCACGGTCCTTCCGCTCATGAATGACATATGGTTAGCCTCGTCACATGAAAGAATCTCATGTTCAGATATAAGAGATGTTGAATAGTATAACTGACCAAGGTGCTGCTAAGAAGCAGAACGGTTCATGCTATTGGGGTTAACCTGAAGTTGGATTGGGATTGAGGTAGAGGGTACAAACTACTTATCTCTCCATCAGGATAGGTGGTTGACATCCACCCATAAGTCGTGAATTTCGTTATGGTAGGAACGATGTGTGTCGAGTATGTGCTGAAAGTGTGAGTCCATGGGACGAAACGAAGAAGGAAGTGGAAAAGACTGAGAAGAAGAATGAGAAGACTGGCCCTGCTGATCGAGGTACTTCCTCTACTGCTACTGCTAGTGCTGGGGTGGCTGCTGAAATTGTGGACCCTGCTAGCCAACCTAATATTATCCATGTCAACCATATTGTTGGTACTAATGTCGTTGTTGTTGTTGAGGTGGCTGAAATTTAGGGCTCTGTTGTGAAGGAGGTGGTGCGGAGGTGAATGTAGTGTTGTGAAAGGTCGGGGACGCTGCTAAGCCTATAGGTCCCTCGTACTTCCCTACCTAGCAGGGTCTTGAGTATACCATACTCTATTCACCTCCCAAACTAGTGGAGGCTCCTCCGAAACTGTCTTTGTGGAAGGAGGCAGCTGCTGGAAAGAATGGGTGTAGGACTGATCCTACTGCCACGATTGGGGTTGCCCTAACACCAACTACTCATGAACATAATGAACTAGGTATACGGGAGTAGAGGGTGCAGTGATGCCAGGTATCTTTATCATAGATGCCTTCTTAGTCAACTTCTCCATCTGTCTGGGAATTTTGGAGAAGCTCATCTCTATCTCATTAATCCTTCAATCGATCCTCTCAACTACTGTAAGCTTGTCCACAAGGAGTCCCATGCTCAGGATCACGTCTTGAGAGAGATCGACTACAACTGACTTTCTCCCTCCAAATGAGAGTGAACTGGGGGACTATGCGTACGCCCTACTAGTGATCTATGAGCGACTACTCTCAGCCATCTGCTCGAATACCCTCCAGACTGGTATCCGCTCCACGTGACGTGTAGCTATCTCCACAGGCAGTGCTCACTAAACCCTACATCTCATGGTTGAGACCGGTGAAGAACGATTAAACCAAGATGTTGTCATCTAGACCATGACAAGGACATTTCTACAGGATGTCCTTATACCTCTCGCAAGCATCACAAAATGCTTCATGGGGTAGCTGGGAAAAGCTAGTGATGTGTGTCCTTATCATGTTAGTCCTATTCAGGGGGTAGAACCTATTTAGAAAATGATCCTTGAACTGGACATATGTAGTGACTGTTATTCCAAGGTTCTTCACCCAGTAGTCAGCTTTGCCATCCAAGGCAAATGGAGGGGTTGTGAGCCTAATACAATCCTAGCTAACATTAGGATGTATAAGGTTAGCGTAGACGAGCTTGAAGTCCCTTGGGAATGTGTAGGGATCCTCAGAATCATTCCCGTCAAAGTGTGGTAGCAAGTTCAGAAATCACGGCTTCAACTCAAAATCAACTGCAAGTTTGGTCGGACTCAAATAATTCCAAATTCTGTAATGTCCGAGGTTGTACACCACATTCATTGGTGGTTCAACCCCAACATTGAGTTGTCCTAACTGAGCTTGGAGTGAGGCATGTTGCTGCTCAGATGCAACTAATCTGGCTAGTATCATCCTCATGGGATACTCAGGGTTTTCTTCCTCCTCTTCTTTCTTTTTTAGAGGCATCTTGCTTGAATATTGTTTGGAACCTTCATTCAACACGTGATCCTGATTACAAAAGGATCATGAAATTAAAGCAATCTCATTGAGGTGAAGGTCTTCCTTAGTGAGGTGGAAGGAGAGAAAAGGAATGGTCGGTGTGTGACCATCCTGAGAGTGAGTGATCCTGGACTCAAGAGGGTCATGAGTCCACGGTGGTACATGTTGTGAGTGGACCTTTAAATACATACCCCTTGGAGGTTTCAACAAAAGAGATTCACAAATTCCGAATAAATATGCCCCCAATTAATCATCTTTGATGTCAAAAGAATCATTTAGAACACGATATTCAATGAGGTGCTACTTATACAATGCACTTAAATGTGTAGAGAATACTCACATAATACAAATGCAATGCAAACCCCTTTAAAAGTTCACCAACTTTACATGTGAGGTCCCTAAGAGTTCGACCAATTTATCTTGTCTGTTTTAGTTGGTGGTAAAATAATCTTTTAATACATTACTCATAGGTGTAGTAACCTAAGGTAGTTCATGTTCAAGCCAACGGAACACACCAACCTAAAGAAAGTTTTCTAAGGGTCGGAGGCAAGTGCTTGTGACAATAACAAGACCCTAAGAGTGGGTCCAAGCGCTTACGGCACATGTACAGGGAATTTGGCTCTAATCCTTCGGGGCTACGTCCTTACCCATTCTTGTCTGGAGCTAAGTACCTATAAGTCAGATGAGGGCTTTATGCACCCGTAAAACAAGGTTCTTTTTATTCTAATTTTGTTTAATCAATCTGTTCAATTTAGTCACAAATTTAGAGTTTGGCTGTCACTTGAGAATTAAAGTGAGCACAACAAAACACGTCTACTGTTCAGTCCCAATTTCCTTTTTAATCATAAGTTGTAAAAATAAGGGCGGAATCAGAAATCAAAATGCAAATGAGAAATTACGATGCATGCTCAGAAGAAGGTATACTTACAACGATTCCTAGTACTCTCCATGTGTTATGCAAAACTAAAATTTTAAATTTACACTAAATGCATGTAGATCGAGAAAATCGCACCTAAACAATATCCTATTAGCGGGGAAGAATTGAGTTCAATTTGGCTAAGTAGTATGTGTTTATATGCATCTCATTATGAATCTTATAAGATGTGTGAATCTTTTAAGATGTGTGACTAAAACTACGAAGGGCACATACAACTTTGAAATTACATTACCAGGTGCCTTTCCTAATTTCCCAAATCAAGTCGAGCCCCACCCTCACCAGAGAGTGAAATAGAACTCGACACACCAAAAGATAAGTCCATGTTCGGGTACACACGTGAGATCCCAAATGGAATCTGCTGGACTATACAGTCTCTAACGGCTCGACTTGATCTTAAATTTAGTGTGTTCCTTCAGTCGGGTTATCACCTGAAAAAGCCGGCCTCCAATGCTCGCTCGACCACCAAAGCCGTCGCTCCATCACGTTGGGTACCTCGCACAAAAAAAAGATGATGGTCAGAGAGATAGACTTAATAAAATAAAGTAAATAAAATAAATAAATAATTAAATGTAGAAAATAGACATAGAAAAATACAAGAAAACCCAAGGGTCAGAGTACCCAGGGGTGGAAAACCGGCAATATAGATTTTCTAAAAATAAACCTAAGTCGTGCCTCCCCCGCAACAACACCATATGATAATCCTCAAATCACCCTAGCTAATTTTATCGAATTGTTGTAGTCAGGAAATTAGAATCAATCAAAAACTGCTAAAATTAATTATTCAATTGAGAGCGAGCGGTCAAATTTTGATTTTATTTGGACAAGCCCAAGGTCGAATCAGGAAGGCCACCGTATCCTTAGGTTAATTATTAGCCGATCCAAAAGCAAGGTTTTCAGAGAAGCATTTTGTATTTTTTATACAAGCGAATGATAATGCACAATGCGATTGAACTAAGTTCTTAATACATCGAGCAACTTAGCCAAATTAAATTTTAATGTGAAATTAATCCAATTTAGCCAAATTGTGTTTTTCCTATAAACATAACCCATTGACAAATGCAAAATGTATTTTTTTTGGAATTTTTGGGTTTTAAATGCAATAATGAAAAGTAAACATTTTAGGGCTTTTTTACAATTTTTCGTGCAAACAGAATGTGAAACATGATGAAATGAAGATACAATATTTTTTTGGAATTTTCTGATAATGTATGAATTTTTTATGAATTTTTTAATGGAAACAAAGTGATTTTAAGTATTTAATTTCTAATAATTCCATAAAAGAAAATTATCTCTAGAGCAAATTATCTCAAAAAGAAATTTATATGAGCAATCTAATAAAGTTGAAATTTCTTAAAAATAATGTTCGTGGATTTATTTAAAATTCTGTTACAGAAATCGACCAAAAATTTATCTAAGGCAATGAACACATCCAATTTAGATGAAATTTGGATAACAATTAAAGCATATTTAAAAGCATTATATATATATTTTTAGAATTTTTAGCCCAAGTATGAATTAAATATGTATTTAGGATAATAAATTGGGTAAACTAAGTAATTTTTCACCAAAATAATTTTAGTTAATTACCCAACACTCCTAAAATTATAAATAAATAGCCACGAGATACATAATTAATTGAACTACAACGTGTTATTTTTGCATTAATGAAATGATGCCAAAATACTGTCCAAATTGACTCTCAAACATAGGGGTATCTGTGCAATTTAGGATTATGAAAACATCACAACACAAACTATGCTCAAGGGCTCTTTTGGAATTATGAAAACATCTAGGGAATAAAGTGCAATTTTCACAAATAAAATAAAAAATAAAAAGGGGAAGAGGCACAAACCCTCTTCTTTCCTTCGATGATGAAGATCTAGTAGTAGTCAAAGACAGTCGATACGGTGGCCAATGGCATAACGAACTAGGCCGTGCATGGTGGTGGCACGCGGGAGGCATGGTGTAGGAGTTGATGGTGTGGTGATGCCCTATAGCATGGGGAGAGGGGCATGGAGGCACAACTTCTCGCAACTGTTGTTGGTGGCACAATGGTTGTGAAGGGAGCAACGGTTGCTGCTTCGCACGACGGGATGCAACCATGGAGTAGCAAGACAGAGGGCGCAGTGGCCTGGGGTACTAGGGTATGGGAGGGTGGTTGGACTGTGACCGTGGATTTGAGAGGCACGAGCAACAGTAGAGATATGCAACACCAGCCACACGTGGGAAGGAGAGCATGATTGTGCATGTGGGCATTGATGGACTGGTTGGCGGAGAGCATGAGTAGGATCGGCTGGGGCTACGTGCAGGAGGCAAGCATTAGTGGTGATCAAGGCATGGATCTAACGAGATGGGTGCAGGGGGCCTCGTCCAAGTGGTATGTGCTGCGAAGGGCGGTGTCACAGGCGAGGAGAGAGAGAGGAAGCGATGGCACCGTTGCTTCCCCTCTGCCTTTTTTTTATTTTTTTTAAATTTTTTTTGTTGTGATTTTTCTGATTAATTTTTTTAATTTTTGTTTTATTTCATGAAACATGAAATCAAACTAAGAAGAAGATGAGAAGTGGTGAGAGGTGATAATGAAGATGATGATGGGGGCGGATGTGGTGTGGTATTTGATGATGGTGGTGATTGTGGTGTGGTGTTTGATGATGGTGGTGATTGTGGTGTGGTGTTTGATGATGGTGATGATTGTTGTGTGGTGTAATGTGGTGATAGAAACAAAATTGAAAAAAATAAAAACAATGACAAAATGAAATAAATAAAAGAAAAGCAAGAATTACCTAAGGATGAAAGTGGATCGCTTGGGATGTTCTCACGAAGAGCATGATCCTCGCTCGAATCGCCAATGCGTGATTAGCTCGAGCAGCACGCGAAGGCGGTTGCGGAGTTGACCGGAATGCCAACAGATCTCACTGGAGAGGAAGTCGATCATCGCTCTACTTCTTCATTCATTGTCACAAAAATAGGTGGTTGGAGCTCTCGATTCTCTCTTGCAAAAGGTGCATAATGAATAATAAAGAGGATGAAGGGAATAAAAGGAGGAAGATGGAGAAGTTAGAAAAGAAGTGGGGTGGAAGTTGGGAAAGAAGTGGGAGAGGGGTAGAGAATGGGAGTTGGTGGAAGAAAATAATAAAAATTAAATTTAAAAATGAAATTAATAAAAAAATTAATTAGTTATAAATATTTAATAAAAATAGTAAATAATAAATAATAAATAATAAAATAAAACAAATAAATAAAATATAAATAAATAATAAATAAATAAAATCAAATCAAATAAATATAAATAAAATAAGTAAAATTAAATAAATTAAATTACGAAAATAATATAAAATAGGGTGACATGTGGCGGCTCCAAGTGCTGCCATATATTGCACCCAGAAAAATCAAAAAATAAATGTAAACAAAAAATCAAAAGAACTTACAAAAGGCGTCAAATCAAAAAGTGGTTAACAGGAACGTTGCTCGTCTCGACGAGATCTATAACTTTCATGAATGATTAAAAACAAAATAAACCATCTATACAAAAAAATTGTGTGGTGTCCTATAGATATAAAATACAGAATTTTTGCCTTTTGTAGATTTTTTAGCATATTAAAATAAGATTAAAATCAAAATAAAATCAAAAAATATATAAGATAAATATTTGCAACTTAATCTATTTTCTTATTTTTAGTAATTAAGAAAAATAAAGAAATAAAATAAATAAATAAATAAAAGGGGATATATGCACAATATAGAATGATGGGCCCAAAACGCAAGTTCACATATGGACTCTAATTCTTTTGAATTTGTCTTGTTTTGAAGGTAATTGAACGTACATTAATTCAAAAGGGAGTAGGGTCCATAGGAGACTGTATGAAAGAGGTATTCACATTTTAAAGATCTTGGTCTCAAACTAGGGTTTGGGTTTTATTGGTTTATTTTATTAGTAAGTGTTTTTTATATTTTTTCTTTATTGAAGTTAGTAATATATACACTATAGAGTTGATTTTATGCAATTTTAGTTAGAGAAAAATAGATAAAAAATAGTGAAAATATGGTGAATATACATGTGATATTTATAAGTGAATTTGGCTTCTTATTTAATGCAAATATGCATGCTAAAATGTAGATATTAATTCTAAAAGCATGAATGAGAATAATGCAAAATAAAAAGAGAAATGCAGCTAATTACTCATGAGCGAAGCTCTATTTTTGACTTTTATAGTGATGAATCACATATTCATCAAGAACTAGAGGGTATTGTTTGCAAATAAGGTTGAGCATCAAGGGCCATTTTGACTTTTCCTAACAAATACCATCAACTATAATGGCCATCCTAAATGGAACATAACACAAGGTTATGTCTATAAATTTAACCATTACTTAGGGATTCTCACGTAAATCGCTATTACGTAGGGTTATGATCATAATTACGAAATTACTAAGGGTTATGGGTGTAAATATCCCTTCTTTCAATAACCTTTATTCAAAAATCCCTAAAATTTAGTAAAATTTAAAACCCATAAAAATCTGCAAAATCTTTTAAAAAATCTGGATATAAATTTGCAAAAGTTTTTTCTAAAAATCCATACAAAGTTCAAAAAAAGAAAATGGATTCATAAATAGATTTTCTCTTGCATTGTACATAGCATCTACAATTTTCGAAATGATCAAGACAATTGAACAAGTCTGAATTAAAGTTCGAAAACGGAGCTTGGTATAGACCTTAATATACTTAATTTCCGAGGAACCCATTAAGGACTGTAATTGGATGACTTCAGGTCACCTTGACTTAAATTCTTTAGGTCCCATTAGGCTATGTTCATGAGTCAATTCATTGTGTCTAACTAGAATCCTTCATATCATCTGTAAGACTCTTGAGACAGTGGCTTGACTAGAAGCCTCACACTGGGCACTTTGCTCTATTAAGATGGGTTGTTGAAAAATCTTGCAGTCTAAGTCGGGATGATGCTAGGCCGCTTCGTCAAGGGTGGCTCAGGGACCATTCTTGGGGATTGCCGAAATCGATACTCTAAACCACTTCTTATGGTAGCCATGATATCTAAAGAATGGAGACTAGATTGAGACAATGCTTTGGATGAGGAATGTTTACGGGCACAACTTTTTTCCAAGATCCCAAAAATGGGTGGACTAAAAGATGTTATATCCATCAGGGCACAAAAAAGAATGCAGAGCAATGCAAAGTCAGAAAAATCCAAGTAATAATCATACACCAAAAACTCCACCAAAAATATGAGCTTCAGAAAAAGCCCGCTTCTTTGTGAAGACTCAGTTACATTGGTCGTGCTTCAAAGGGAAAGAAGACTATACTAGTCCATTCCCAAATCTTTTCCCGTTATTCGTGATTCTCCCACTTTCGGTTATAAAGACCAGCGGTACCTGACCTTAGAAGGGAATATCTGTCTCCATGAGGATGAGCTACTAGGAGATCATACTCTTTTATATTTCAATGGCTTTTTTCTAGAAAGAGCTGAAAAACTCACAAACATGGATATGTCATTTCAAAGTAGCAAGAGTATGCAACTGAGAGGATGGCTCTGACTTGATTGTTAATAGAATTAAATTATAGGATTATGTAACCTAAGGCCAATTGTATCGCATTTCCTAACCTTAATGCGGTTCCAAACAAATGAATAATCCAAAGGTCTTAACTGAGCTCCGAACTTTGATTTTAATAAGACAAGTTTATAAGTCAAAAATGGTTCCAATTTTTTTTCTTTTTCTTTTCTTCATTTTATTTTCTGCACTTATAGTCATAAGTGTTTGCTAGGGACTATCAATGGCAAGTATAGGGGGTGATGAATCTCCATTTCATGACCTTTATTCTTTCATTTTGGCATTTAAACCCTAGCTAAATGCATGTTTATAACACTAATATTTATTAAATAACATCTCTTATTTGCACTATAAATATTGTACAAAATACTTTATTAATTTCTAAAATAAAAGAATAAGGAAATAATGAAATACCAAAGGTATTGAATGACCCTAAACCAGAAGAGCTAGGCTTCATGATGATTGGGCAGACAAGGAATAAGTATTTGGAGATAAGGCCAAAAATAACCTCACAACCATAATTTCTATTTCTCAATAAAAAGGTTTTGGGACCTATTTTATTCTTTATTACTTAAACTTCAAATCAATAAACTTTGAACGTGAAACTTGTAGATAAAAATAAATAAAAAAAATACAAAATTTGTTTCATCCAAAAATAATGCACAGAATAAAAAGCCAACATAAAAACATCTTAGACATGTATCTTCTCCGTATTAACTCAAAATTCACAAAACTCATCATTAGTCTTCCTAAAATTAAATTGTCTATTTAACGAAGATGGTTTCCATTTAATTTGGAGTTAAGATGTAAAAGTTAGGTTTTGGTCCCTCATTGTGCAACTTACCTATATATAATAATTACTTTATTTAATCTTTATATTTTTCATATTTTTATAATTGTATAATTTTTTTAAATATTATTTATAATAAATGTACATAATTAAAATAAAAATACCAAATAAAGAATACATTAAAATAAATAAGTGTATTATAAAACATAGATGAATATACTTGTAATATACCCATATTTTATATATACATATTTATTTAACTATGCAAGTAACTTCAAAAAAATACAATAAAAATATAAATATATGTATTTAAACAAGTTATAAAATATAAATTTTGTATATAAAATAGTAAAAGCTAACATAGAAAATAAAATTAAAATACTTATTATATAGGTAAACGTACTTTTATTTGTTCATAAGTAACATATAGTAATATAAATCGAAAAAAATAAATAAAAATCATATTAAAAAACTACATAAAATAATAAATAATTTTCATGTTTTGAATTTATTAAATTAAATAATGTAGTATTTTCTTTTCAATTTCCTTTTATTTTAATTTCTATTTAGTCATGTAGCGAGTAACGTGGACCAATGGGGGCATAGCCTTTGTTAACCCACCGGTCAACTAACCCGTTGCGCCCCTTTGTCTGTCAGACCTCACTAACCACCTAGCATCCTTGGATTTTCCCCATAACGTCTTGCACTTTCAAGGCACGATTTCTTCATCATTTTTGTTCTTCGATCTATGGTCTTTCACGCTACATTGATTCCTCGATCGATGGATCATGGCATCGATTCGTGCGTCGGTTCAAAGTCCTCCATGTATAAAGCTCATCCACCGACCACCTTTCGAATTTGATCATTCCCCCCCTCTCAAAATCCAATAATTTCTTGTGCCTCGGCTAGCTAGTGACAGCAGCAAGCTTGCTGGTTATTTGGGTGTGGAGGAAGAGGTTCTAGAAGTTGAGATCCGAGCTCGATGTGCCTGACCACCACAGCTCAACCCGACTCCCTCTTCTACGAGGTAGAGCCATAGATTTTAGGCTCTTTTCATCCCTAGGGTTAACATTAGTCTATCTTATAATTTATTTCCTGTCAATTTCATATTTTATTTCATTAAATTTTGGATCGAAGTTTGTCGAAGCACCAACTCCGGTCGTTGTTTCGTCGTGATTTGACCATTCTCCGACCTTCCTAACACCTCCCTGTTGTACCCCTTTCACTTCTCTATGCCCTAGGCACCTCCATACCACTCGATCCTCTCCAGATCAACGAATTCGACCTTCTTCCTCCTCCATCAAGATCTAATCTCTTCGACTTCCAGACAGTCAAATACCTAAGAAGAGGCAACTTTGCCTGCCAAGGAGGCTCCAACTGCTCTGAATCCTCTTAGACTTCCAAAGCTCTCCCAGCTAGTTCTGGACCTCGCTTGAGCCTCGCAACGGTTGCACAACACTTACAGGAAGCTTTTGCGCCTTCTTGTAGCATCAAAGGATGCCGAAGGAGGGAGCAATAGACGGTTGAAGCTCGGGATGTGCCTTGTTCTTCCCTATTCTTCCATGGGGGTTCATGGTCGTTCGATCGAAGTCCTTATCCAAAAGCTCCACTCAACTTTGGATCATGCCACTATCAGACATTAGATCAACCCTCAAGATCTAATCTCAACAATTTAAACCTGAAGCAGTATTGATTGTCGAGGGGTCGACACGTGGATAAGTGGAAATTAAGAACCGTCGGATTGCTTTTGAGGGGTATTTTGCATACATAACCCCGTGCTTTTTGTTATTTATTTTTAGTATAAAAACTCTCATATGCAATTATATAATTTTTGTAAAAAAATTAGTCAGACCCCTAAGTTTTGTATATTTGTAGCTCTGTCCCTAGGCACGTGACCTCATGTCCCCGTGCATTTTAGGGGGATGGCATTTTGTGAGGGTCCACTCCATATTTTTTAAATTTATTTTTGGTCCGAGTACCTTTAATTTTAGCGTATTATTTTTGTGAAAATTGCAATGGGGTCCTGTAACTCTTGGAATAATATAACTGTACTCCTTCCTGCACATGAATGATTAAATATTTTTGGGATTTTTATGCATATACCCTTGGATTTTTAAGTAGAGTTTTGGAATGCATGAATAGTTTCTAAAATAAACATTTAGGTCCCGGACAGTATAGTTATTTTTATTTCATGTATTTCCTACATTAAAAATATAATTTTGCATCAAACTTTTATAGAAAAATTGTTTTAAGGGCCTAGCATTATATTAAACTACATATATTTTTCGTAGGGTAATTAAAAATTATTTTCCTATATTTAGAAATTCAAAAATATTGCAATTATCCCTTGCTTGCATTAAAAAGTACATAAAATTAGAAAAAAAGTTTTGAAACAATTCCAAAAAATTTGCAGTATCTTCATTATTATACTCTACAATATAAACCAAAATATCTCTGAAAATCTCAAAATAAAAATAATAAAAATTGAAAAACCATAAAAACCTTATAGAAATTATTAAAATTTTTGAAAAATACAAAATACCATTTTCTATTTCTGTATTTTATTTATATTATTATAACACTAAAAATAGTTTTGGAAATATTGAGCTATTTAGCTATTTTTAAATTCTAAAAAACTTCGGTATTATAATATTATTCATGTTTTACCTTTCTACCTCGATTAAAATTACAAGAAATAATAATAATTTAAAGAAAAGTCACCAAAAAATAAAATATAAAGAAGACAAAAATATTTTGTTTTACCTATTTTGGGTAATTATAGCTATACATATATACTATCATATATACTATATATATCTATATTTACATATATTATTATTATTATATTATTGTTAATATTAAAAATACCATAAGTATGTAACCCTTAGAAACTAAAAAGAACTGCACTTTAGGGCATTTTTCTAATTTTTGCAAATTTTTATTATATATTATTCGTATTATACATATTATCTATATATACATATATATTTATTATATTAAAAATCAAAACTAAAAATTAGAAATTATAAAATTTAAAAACAACATGATATATATATGTATATGTATAAATAAATTAAAAATTTAAAAATGTAATATTAAAACCCATAAATAATTCAAAAATCCCTTTAAAAACACAAAACCATTTATTAACTATTTTTGACAATTTTTGTGGTCTATTCCCATTAGTCATTAGTGGTTCGACCCCTACACTTGCATGCTATACATATCAAAT
The DNA here is from genome assembly GCA_037367405.1 of Ottelia alismoides. Taxonomy (NCBI): domain Eukaryota; kingdom Viridiplantae; phylum Streptophyta; class Magnoliopsida; order Alismatales; family Hydrocharitaceae; genus Ottelia; species Ottelia alismoides. Next base: position 184,072 of record JAZKJV010001809.1, on the reverse strand, counting down.
TGTATGATATAATAAATGTTATCTCACTATATTCATTTCTTGAGCCATTGTGGGCTAATTGTTGATGAGAGATTGAGATACGATCTGCGTACTATAAGAGCAGTCGACACATCGATTGTCGGACCTAACTTGTCGGGCACTATAGACCCTCGAAGACCGGATGTTAGCATCCCCTGTCAAAAATTCATTTCATTATTATGCCGATATTGTGGACTACCATTTGTCAAAGGAAGTCCCACACGATTGGCCAAAGAAAAAGGTGGACAAGTTCGTGTCTAATATCCATTTCTACCAGTGGGTGGATACACACTTATTTCGAGTGGGTGTTGATTGTACCTGGCAAAGATGCTTTCATGAGGATGAGTTCACAAGTGTCCTAAACCATTGCCACAAATTAGAATCTAGAGGACACCATTCTGGAAAGGGTTCGACAATGAAAGTGCTTCAATGTGGCCTCTGGTGGCCAATTCTCTATGATAATGCTATTGTATATGTTAAAGGTTGTACTGACTGTCAAAAGATGGGCACCACTATCATTTCATGAGACACCATGCCTCTTAAGTTCATTCAGATATCAGATGTCTTTGATGCATAGGGAATCGATTCCATGGGTCCATTCCCTAACAGTTAGGGCTACGAGCACATTCTACTTGTTGTCAATTATGTTAGTTAATGGGTGGAGGATACCCTCAACCAATCCACAAAAAGTCACACAGTATGTGGCTTCCGCAAAGATAACATCAATGTGCGGTTTGAGATTCCCAAGATCCTTATATCTGATGTAGGTAGCCACTTCATAAACAAAGCAGTAAAAAAGCAGACTAAGGAGTATGGCATTGAACACTGTGTCGCATCTCCTTGCCACCCATAGACTAACGGCTTGGCTGAATGTTCTAATATGAAGATCAAGTACATTGTGTAGAAACTTGTGCGTCCCGACAGAAATAACTAGTCGCAGTTGCTTAACTCGGTTCTTTGGGCATATCGTAGCACGTACAAGTCTCCTCCAAGAATGTCTCCATACCATATGGTGTACGGCAAGCCCTGTCATTTTCCCATCTAACTCATTCATAAATCTTTCTAGGCAGTCAGTATATGCAACATGGATAGACATAAAGCATGAAGAACAGAAAGATTGACCTGAATCGATTGTTAGAATTTAGAGAGTCTGCATATGACAAGAGCCTCATGTGTAAGCAGAAAGTTAAGTGATGTCATGATAAGCATATCAGATGAAATTATTTCAATCCAGATTAGAAGGTGTAGTTGCTCCATGTAAAGCGAAAGCTATTTCCAAACAACATGAAAAGCAAATGGTCATGACTATTTAATGTCAAGAATATGTGTAACAATGGCATCATCATCATATCTCAATTTTCTAGCTGACGCACAACCTTTTGTCATGAACGAGTAGTTGTTAAAACCATATGTTGATCATGAAACATTCTTGTCCACAGTTGACTCGATTCAGGTGGTATTTCTAAATGAGCTTCTAGGAAAGAAAGATCAGACACATTGCTTCAAAAAAACTTTTCATTTTCTTTTTTTCTTCTTTTCTTCTTTTCTTCTTTTCATTACTTCTTCCATTATTTCATTCATCCTATTCATCGCTAATATACTTAGGATACACTCAATCCTAAGTATAAGGGAGATGAATGTATTTGATTTACTCTTCATTTATTCTCTTACCTATCTCCTTACTTGTCTATACTTAGGGATATTTTTCCCTGAGTATAGGGGAGACATGTCGAGATGATGGTTTATGTATTCTCATCTTCGATCATCCCCATTTGGTGTACAGTTTACTATACTTAGGATTAATTAATTCTACGTATATGGGGGACAATCGACTTCTTATTCATTATTTACTCATCGTAGTATAGACTTTCCTATACTCAACAGGATTTTTGTCTTACTTTTCCTCTTTGATAACTATGAAAACATAACTCAAGCTAAGTATAGGGGGTTGTACATACTTTAGCCATAACTCATACTTTTATATCTTTTTGAATAATATGGTTGATGTAATATAGGTGTAAGGGTATACAATTAAATAACTGTAAAGAATATACGTTAATTATGTATAAAATCTTTCAAATTCTTTATATATAATTTGATTCAAAAATGTTTTGATAAATGGTTTGAAAAATGGTTGGAAAATATTTAGAAAACAATTTTGAAAATCATTTGGAAAGCTTTTGCAAATTGTTTTCAATTCTTTGTAAAACTTTTTGTTTGCAAAAATCATTTGCTTGAATAAAATTTTGGAAAATTCAATTTGCAAATGATTTGGAAAATGATTGTAAAAATATATTGAAAAATCTATACATACTATTTAAAAATCTTTCCAAAATGATTTTCAAATTTTGTAAAATTTGCAAAATTATCTGTAAAATTTTTTTAGAAAAATAATTTTCTCAATGTTTGTAAAATTATTTTCAACCTATTTTAGAGACTTGTAGACAATTTCATCAAGTAAAAGTTTGTAACCCTTGTAGATAAATTCTTGTATAAAATTTGTAAATAACAACTATCGTAACCTATATAAATGCCCAATATAAAATTTTCAACTCAATCTTGTAAATATTGATGCATTCTTGTGTAAATATCTGCACATAATTCTTTCACTAACCTTTATTCAAAAATCTCTAAAAATGGAAAAATTTTCACAACCTATAAAAATTTGCAAAATGTTTTAAAGAATTACATAAACATTTGAAAAAAAACTTTTCAAAAATGCATAAAAGTTCAAAATAGAAAATTACTTTACAAAAATATTTTCCTTGCATTGTAAATAGCATTTTCATTTTCTTTGAATGATCTAGACAATTAAACAAGTCTAAATAAATTCTGAAGATAGGAGCTTGGTATAGATCTTAATCCAGTTAATTTTAGAGGAACCTATTAAGGACTGGAACTGAGACACTTCAGGTCATCTTGACTTAATCTTTTAGGTTACATGAGACTATGTCCACTAGTCTATTCAATGTGTCTAAGTAGATTCCTTCATGTCATATGTACGACTCTTGAGTTTGACTAGATACCATGCACTTAACACTTAGATCAACCCAGATGGATTATTGAAAGATCTTGGAGTCTAAATTTAGTCGATACTAGGCTGCATCGTCAAGGGTTGCTCAGGAACCATTCCTGGGGACTGTGAAACTGGTACTTCAACCCACTTCTTCTGGTAGCAAAGACATCTAATCACTGGAGACTAGATTGAAATAATGCTTCAGATGAGGAATGGGTTGCTAGCACGATTTTTTCTAAGACCTCAAAACATGGGCGAACCAAAAGATTCGATATCCGTTGGGGAAAAATAAGAATGAAAAGCATTGCTATATAAATAAAATATCTAAAAAGAAGCATACACCAAAATTTCCAGAAAAAATTGAGCTTCCAGAAAAAACCTACTTCTTTTGTGAAGACTCGGTTACACTGATCAAGCTTCATAAGGGAATGCGACTACACTGATCCATCCCCACTTCTTTTCACATTTTTCTACCTTATTCTTCATTCAAGTTGTGAATTAGCATGCACATGACCTTAGAATGGAATATGCGTCTCCATGAGGATGAGTTGCCAGAGGAGACACCTTAATAGTTCAATGGTTTGTCTGGGAAGATCTAGCAAACTCACACACATGGTTCTATCATTTCAAGGATACAAGAGTATGCGACTTAAAGGATGGTTCTGACTAGACTGTGAATTGAACTGGATAATAGGATTGTGGAACTTAAGGGCTGTTGTGTCATACTTCTTAACCTTAATGTGGTTCCGAACAAACCAAGAATCCAATGGCCTTAACTGAGCTCCGCACTTTGATTTTACTAAGAGAAGTTTAAAAGTAATAATTGTTCCAAGTTTTTACTTTTCCTTTTCTTTATTTCCAATTTCTGCACTCATTTTCATAAGTGTTTGCTAGATACTAACAAAGGCAAGTATGTGGGTGTTGAAATAAAGAAATGATCAATAAAAGGATCATAACGTTCGGCCTTGGAGGGCCTACGGTGCCCGACAAGTCGGGTTCAACAATTATTGTATTGGTGTCTATCTCGTCTCTCGGATCGTGAACAATAAAATCCAACAACAAATACCAAACACACAGATGTCTATGTGTAAAGAGATCATGCAGGTGTGAGTAATGGAATTTATTTAACTCTACATGAAATGTGTATGACGCAAGGAGGTAAAGTGTCATCCATGGAAGAAAACAAGGATAAATTAAAAAATGAAACCCAACTTAGAGAATCATGAACAAAATTTGTTGGTTTTGCAACCTATTAGCTTTTTATGTATTTTTGCGGGTTGTTTATTTTTTTTATTAATTTTTAAATTTTTTATGAATTTTAATTTTGCAAATGTATTTTACTTATTAATTATAATAAATATAACATAATTTATAGGTGAGAGATATATAGAGAGATAAAAAGAGAGTTTTTTGTATTTGTTAAAATGTAGTAAATAAAGTCAAAATGCATAAAATAAAATGTTATTGGGGTTTTAATATCTTTCTCTATTTATGGCATTTTTAGGATATTTTTTTAATATTTTTATGGATTTTTAAAAATTAAAATACACAAAATAAATTAAACAGAAAATACATGAACTTAAAATGGGCCTAAAGATAACTATTAGATCATAAAGGAACCAAAATTATTTTTATTGTATAGTAGATAAAACAAAGAAAATTTGAAGCTTTAGACACATTTTTTTATTTTTTTATGATTTCTATGATTTTTTAAGTTTCTACGTATTTTGTAATTTTTGAGCTTCTATTTTGTATTTTTAATTTTACATATGTTATAAAATGTAGGAAAATACACATATCTTATATTTTTGATAATATTAGGAGATATATTTTAATTTTTATGATTTTCCAAATTCAAAACAGTAAAATATAGGTAGTTTTGCAACTCTTCTAAATAGAAAAATAATAATAAATATATTAATAAAGATCTATGTTATATAATAAAATATAAGGCATTCAAAATAACTTTCCTAGTTTTTTCAGAGTTAATTAGGCAATTAAATTAATTAAAACAAAACAAACAGTTAATGCAACAATACAAGGACTAATCCGTAATTTAAGAAACCTTAGGCATGTATTTTTAATAAGATAGCAAAATCCAAGGGCTAAATTACAATTTCCCAATTATTAGGAAATAAAAAAGGTCCTGGAAGGGGTATTTCTACAAATAAACACATTCTAGTGCTGTCTATGTAAATATCCCAATACAATATAACTTTAATTTAAACTGGCAAGGATTGGACTATAATTTCCCAAAATATTTTCAAAATTTCAGAAAAAGTAAACCACAAGACTAAATGTGCAAATAATCCACAAAAACCTTCATGTGGGATGGCACGTGAGGTGACGTGATCAGGACTAAAATGTACATAGTAAAACCTGAGGGCCAAAGTTGCATAATATCCCAATGCTTTTATACTTTAAAAAAAATTTTACATGATAAAAAAGAAATAGAAAAAATTGGTGGAATTAGGTGCAAAATACGATATCCTTTCATATGAACGGATGATGATTTGCGATTGATCCACTTAAGGCGATCAACGACTGTGAAGAGCTTGTACCAGTTCGAGCATGTGCGGCCAAGATTTGATCCGACACACGATCATGTGGCTGAAGAGGCACTTGATCGAATAACAATTGTTCAGTCTGGAAGCATGTTCTTCATCGAACAACAGGGAGGGCTTCTAGAAGAACTCACAAAGAACAACTCCTAGGCAACTTTGGATTTGAGCTCCTGAGCAGCTCCGGCCACCTCCCTCCTTGTTGATGGTTGGCAAATGCTCATGGGAGGTGGCCGAGCTTGATGATGTGGAAAGCAAATTTGGGACAAATTAATTGGGTCTGAGACGGTGAAGATGAAGGCCAGACCTAGAGCTCCTTTGTTGTGACTTGGGACCCCACAGATGGGGTCCCCTAAAGCAGGGTCCTACATAGTTAGCAAAACGGCATGGAAGTGGAGCTTACATGCCTAAAAAGAGGTAGCGAGGAACTATGGATGCGATGGTTGGAGGGTCTCCATCAATGGTTGCGGAGGAAGACCCAGGGAACCTGATCTTTGCAAGATCAAGATGGTGAAGTTGGTCTGGGAGATGGAGAAGGGGTCAGGAAGATAATGGGTATGGAAGGAGTAGCGAAGCCAGTTTGGATGATATGAAATAAGTGTAAGAGCTTTGAACTCTAGTAAAGTACTCTTTTTGGATTTTTGAGTCATTTAAGTTAAATCAAAATGAGCAAGAATTAAAACTACACTATTCCTTATCTAAGGAATAGAAAGACAAGCAGAAAAGGCAGTTTACTAAGTCGGAGGCACCTAGGAGCTGAGATTCACGAGGAAGAGCTATAGTGAAGGTGGACGTGTCTCCTCCTCCTTTGTCCATGCCCAAGAACCGGAGTACGACCATCCTATTACCAAGGAGAAGCTCCGAGGGGGCTCAAGGAGGTTAGAGATGGAGATGTATGATCAAGGGAGGAAAGGAAGGGTCAAAGGTTTATTTATACTGACTGAAAAAGAAAAAGGAAGAAGTTAGGCTTTCGACCAGACCACTCGACAAGTATCAAATCAAAAGGATCCACGAGCAAGATCATGATCCTATCCCTATTTTTTAAAAAAGTAGTCACTCCTAAAGGGGAAATTGAATTCATGTGATAAATCGATGAAGTCAGTTCCCAGACTAGGTCTGACAAGAGTAGATAGGGGAGGGGTGGTTGACCTGGGGTCAACACTCAAAGGCTAGCTATTGGGTTACATAGGTGCCACACAAGCACAAAATGACAAAACAGATAATAAAATGAAAGAATACTAAAATTAAAATACATAATGATTTTACTTTAATAATCTTAAAACATAAAAATGGTTTATATTTAATAAGCTATTTTTAGTGATTTTTTTATTTTTACAAGTTAATCTATAAGTAGTTAATTTTTACATATAATGTTATATGTATAAAAACCTATATATATATACCCTATTTTATATTTATTTTGTTTTTATATTTTATTATTTTATATACATGAATTTTATATTTACACTATTATTAAGTACATATGTAAATATGTTTCTTTTATTTTTTTGAAATTATCAATGTGTTAAATAAACAATATATACATATATTATAGGTATTTTATAGATATATTTACTTATGTAATAAAGTACATTATTTATGTATTTTTAATGATTTATTTTAGTTTTATTATGCACATGTATTTTAAGTAATATTAAGAAATTTATAAAAATATAAGAGGGTGGGTAAGTATATTGAATATTATATACATGTAAATTGCACAATGAGGGCTCAAAAGCCAACTTATGCAACTTAACTTAAAAAATAAAACCACTTTCATTAAATAGCTTATTTAATTTTATGAACAATAAAGGTGAGTTTGGTTAATTTTGAGTCTGTATGGAGAAGATACATGTCTAGGAAGTTCTCTTTGCAGCTTTTTATTTTGTGTGTCCTGTGGACATTGTTCATTATTTTTGAATGAAATAAATTTTGTATGTTTCATTGTATTTTTATATAAAACGTTCATGTTCAAAGTTTATTGATTGGAGGCATAGAAATATCAAAATAAAATAGGTCCAAAGATGTATATACTGACAAAAGAATTAGCGTTTTGATGCTTATTTTTGTGTAGTTTCTCTGCCATATCTCCCCTTGCTTTATTCCTTGTCGACCAAGTCATTGTTTTATTTAGTCCCAGGGCCAGGGTCAGTCATTATCTATGATATCTCATTTATTTTTCTTTTCTTTTATTTATTTCTTCATTTTAGGGTTTAAATACATCTATTTGTACACACTATATAGATGAATATACAAATGTTAATTAAGGCGTGTTATTGATATTTACATGCATAAAGCCTAAAATGAATGAATAAATATGCGCCAATGGCAATTCATCACTCCCCTATACTTAGCTTTGCTAGTCCCTAGCAAACACTTATGATAATGAGTGCATGAAAAGAACAAAAGAAAAGAAAAAGAATGAACTTAGACCAATAATGATTCTTAGACTTATCCTCATAAAATCAAAGTTTAGAGCTTAGTTGGACTTTGGATGTTTAGTTTTTCGGAACCTCAATGAGAATAGGGTTTAAAACTGAGCAGTCCTTAAGAGCCACAATCTTCTGTTTAGTTCTCCTCAATAACCATGTTAGAATAAGCGTTTTCATATGCAAACTCTTATCATTATGAATCTTTCTTATATAGTGTCATTGATATGTAGCTCCTATCGGTTGAAGCGGTATAGAGACAATCTTCTCCAACATGGTGACCATAATTCCCAAATCCAACAACTCTTTCCTCTGGAAGTGAGATATTCCCTTTGGAGAAGAGAATGGATGGTAGCCAGTGTAGCTACCTATCTTGGGATGCTTGACTAGTGTAGCCAAGTCATCCAGCTACAAACTCGCAAGAATACTTTGACTTTGAAGCATAAGCTTTCTTATTGGATACATTCTCCGAAGGGAATTAATTTTTCTTTGATTTTTGCCCATATATTCTTTTTGAGTTTTTAGATTTGCATTTTTTAAAAATACTATATACAACAGCATTAACAAAAGGACTTTTTCCTCTTAAGCCAGTAGACTATTCATCTTTTGAAGCATTATTGCAGCCCACAACATTCCATCTTTAGAGATCGTTGTTACTGGATCGGGTTGGGGCACAATGGCCATAGAATTGTAACTTCATATCTTTCCATTAACTTGTGTCTTATGCCGGCAAATCCGACCTTCTACTGCTTCAACTGAGTTGAGAAAGGTGGATGGTGTAGGTGTCCAACTTATGTCACAGTCCAAAAAGTCATGCGTATGTCTCATAATATTCTACTTCGGCGTACCAAGACGACAAGTGAACATATGGTCTTAAAGAATTATGTCAAGATGACCTGAGAAGCCTCAAATTCAGTTCCTATATGGTTTCTGTGAATTTAAGTGTATTAAGGTCATAACCAAGCTCCATTCCTTAAATTTTATTTAGACTAGTTCAATTGTCATTATCACTCTTGGAAAATGCAAATCCTATGTATAATGCATGAAAATCTTTTTGTAAAACATTTTCTAAGTTTGAACATTTTATAAGTTTTTGAAAACGTTTTGCAAATTGTTATGCAGTTTTTGAAAACATTTTGCAATTTTTTAGGAATTTTTGACAACAAACAGGTTAGTGCAAAATTATTAGCAAATATTTACATGGGAGTGCATCAATATATACAAGAATTAGTTGTATATTTATAAAAGATTTATATAGAGACATATACAATTTGAATATTAGAACTTAATTTCAAGTAATATTTACTCAATTGTACACATAGTTCTCAAAATCATTTGAAAAATCTTTACAAACATTTTACAAACACTTGAAAACTTATTGTTTCAAATAATATGACAACTAATTTTTACAAATGTATACAAAATTTGGAAATCATTTTGTAAAGATTATTATAATAGTATGTACAGATTTTAGAAATATTTTTTCACCCATTTACCGAATCATTCATAGGGTGATTTTAAAAAAAAACATTTAAACAAATAAAAGAAATTTTACAAATAAAATATTTTACAAAGGTTTGAAAATAATTTACAAAATGTTTTCCAAACAGCAAAAGATTTTTCAAATATTTTCCAATAATTTTTCAAATCATTTCGCAGACCTTTTCCAATCTGATTTATTAATCAGTATATACATAGAATTTTTGTAGGATTTTGATATAAATTTATTATATTAGCCATATTATTTTAAATACTCAAGTACGGGTTTAAACACATCTATTTGTACACACTATATAGATGAATATACAAATGTTAATTTAGGTGTGTTATTGATATTTACATGCATAGAGCCTAAAATGAATGAATAAATGTGCGCGAATGGCAATTCATCACTCCCCTATACTTTGCTTTGCTAGTCCCTAGAAAACACTTATGATAATGAGTGCTTGAAAAGAAACAAAAGAAGAAAAATAATGAACTTAGACTAATAATGATTCTTAGAATTATCTTCATAAAATCAAAGTTTAGAGCTTAGTTTGACCTTTGGATGTTTAGTTTGTCAGAACCTTAATGGGAATAGGATTTAAAACTAAACAGTCCTTAACCTGTTAGTTATCCTCAATAGCCATATTAGAATAAGCATTTTCATACGCAAACTCTCATGACTATGAATCTTTCTTGTAGAGTGTTAGTTATATGTTGCTCCTCTCGGTTGAAGCCGTAAAGAGACAGTCTTCTCCAACATGGTGACCCTAATTCCCAAATCCAACAACTCTTTCCTATAGAAGCGAGGTATTCCCTTCTAAGTTCAAGTACAACCGGCTCATTAAGAGGAGGTGGAGAAGAGAATGAATGGTAGCAAGCGTAGCTACCTATCCTGGGATGCTTAACTAGTGTAGCCAAGTCAACCAGCTACAAGCTCACATGAGTACTTTGATTTTGAAGCATAAGCTTGCTTACTGCATACATTCTCTGACGGGAATTAATTTCCTTTAATTTTTGCCCATCTATTCTTTTTGAAGTTTTTAACTTTGCATTTTTTAAAAATACTATATACATCAGCATTAACATAAGGACATTTTCCTCTTGAGCCAGTAGACTATTCATCTTTTGAAGCTTTATTGCAATCCACAACATTCTGTCTTTAGATCTCGTCGTTACTGGATCGAGTTGGGGCACAATGGCCATAGAATTGTAACTTCATATGTTTCCATTCACTTATGTCTTAAGCCAGGAAATCCGACCCTCTACTGCTTCAACTGAGTTGAGCAAGGTGTAAGGTGTAGGAGTCCAACTTAGGTCATTTTCTAAAAAGTCATGCGTATGTCTCGTAATATTCTACATTGGCGTACCAAGACGACATGTGAACATATGGTCTTAAAGAATTATGTCAAGTTGACCTGAGAAGCCTCAAATTCAGTTCCTATAAGGTTCCTGTGAATTAAAGTGTATTAAGGTCATAGCCAAGCTCCAATCCTTAAATTTTATTTAGACTAGTTCAATTGTCATTATCACTCCTGAAAAATGCAAATGCTATGTATAATGCATGAAAATCTTTTGTGAAGCATTTTCTAAGTTTGAACTTTTTAGAAGTTTTTGAAAAAGATTTGCAAATTGTTATGCAGTTTTTGAAAACATTTTTGCATTTTTTTAGGATTTTTTGAAAACAAACATGTTAGTGAACTATTGTTAGCAGATATTTAAATGGGAGAGCATCAATATTTACAAGAATTAGTTTTATATTTACAAAGGATTTATATAGAGACATATTGTAATATTAGAACTTTATTTCAAGTAATATTTACTCAATTGTACCCATAGTTCTCAAAATCATTTGAAAAGTATTTACAAACATTTTACAAACACTCGAAAACTTATTTTTGCAAATAATATGACAACTAATTTTTACGAATAATTACAAAATTTGAAAATCATTTTGCAATGATTATTGTAACAGTATGTACATATTTTAGAAATATTTTTGCACCCTTTTGCCGAATCATTTGTAGAGTGATTTTCAAAAAAAAATTATTTAAACAAATAAAAGAAATTTTATAAATAAAAATTTTTACAAAGATTTGTAAATAATTTACAAAATGTTTCCCAACAGCAAAAGATTTTTCGAATATTTTCCAATAATTTTTCAAATCATTTCACAGACCTTTTTAACCTGATTTATGAATCAGTATATATGTAGAATTCTTGAAGGATTTTGATAAAAGTTTATTATATTAGCCATATTATTTTAAATACACAAGTACAGGTATAAATACATCTATTTGTACATGCTATATAGATGAATATACGCATGTTAATTCAGATTTTTTATTGATATTTACATGCATAAAGCCTAAAATAAATGAATAAATGTGCGCGAATGGCAATTCATCACTCCCCTATACTTAGCTTTGCTAGTCCCTAGCAAACACTTATGATAATGAGTACATGAAAAGAAACAACAAGAAAAGAAAAATAATGAACTTAGCCTAATAATGATTATTAGACTTATCTTCATAAAATCAAAGTTTAGAGATTAGTTGGACCTTTGGATGTTTAGTTTGTCGGAACCTTAATGGGAATATGGTTTAAAACTAAACATCCCTTAAGAGCCACAATCCTCTATTCAGTTATCCTCAATAGCCATATTAGAATAAGCATTTTCATATGCAAACTCTTATGATTATGAATCTTTCTTGTACAGTGTCAGTGATATGTAGCTCCTCTCGGTAGAAGCGGTAAAGAGATAGTCTTCTCCCAGATGGTGACCCTAATTCCCAAATCCAACAACTCTTTCCTCTAGAAGCGAGGTATTCACTTCTAAGTTCAAGTACAAACGTCTCATGGAGAGGAGGTGGAGTAGAGAATGGATGGTAGCCTGTGTAACTACCTGTCCTGGGATGCTTGACTAGTGTAGCCATGTCATCCAGCTACAAGCTCACATGAATACTTTGATTTTGAAGCATAAGCCTGCTTATTGGATACATTAATTTTTCTTTGATTTTTGCCCATCTATTCTTTTTGAAGTTTTTAGATTTGCATTTTTTTAAAATACTATATACATCAGCATTAACATAAGGACTTTTTCCTCTTGATCCAGTAGACTATTCATCTTTTGAAGATTTATTGCAACCCACAACATTTTGTCTTTAGTTCTCGTCGTTACTGGATAGGGTTGGGGCACAATGGCCTTATAATTGTAACTTCATATATTTCCATTCACTTGTGTCTTATGCCGGCAAATCCAACCCTCTACTGCTTCAACTGAGTTGAGCAAGGTGTAAGGTGTAGGTGTCCAACTTATGTCATTGTCTAAAAAGTCATGCGTATGTCTCGTAATATTCTACTTCGGCATACCAAGACGACATGTGAACATATGGTCTTAAAGAATTATGTTAAGTTGACCTGAGGAGCCTCAAATTCAGTTCCTATAAGGTTCCTAGGAATCTAAGTGTATTAAGGTCATAACCAAGCTCCAATCCTTAAATTTTATTTAGACTAGTTCAGTTGTCGTTATCACTCCTAAAAAATGCAAATGCTATGTATAATGCACTAAAATCTTTTTGTGAAACATTTTCTAAGTTTGATTTTTTATATGTTTTTGAAAACGTTTTGCAAATTGTTATGTAGTTTTTGAAAATATTTTGCAATTTTTTAGGAATTTTTGTAAACAAACGTGTTAGTGAAATATTGTTAGCGGATATTTACATGGGAGTGCATCAATATTTACAAGAATTAGTTGTATATTTATAAAGGATTTATATAGAGACACATACAAATTGAATATTAGAACTTTATTTCAAGTAATATTTACTCAATTGTACACATAGTTCTCAAAATCATTTGAAAAGTCTTTACAAACATTTTCAAACACTTGAAAACTTATTTTTGCAAATAATATGACAACAATTTTTGCATATATTTACAAAATTTGAACAATCATTTTGCAAAGACTATTCTAACCATATGTACAGATTTTAGAAATTTTTTTGCACCCATTTGCTGAATCATTTGCAGAGTGATTTTCAAAAAAATTATTTAAACAAATAAAAGAAATTTTACAAATAAAATATTTTACAAAGGTTTCAAAATAATTTACAAAATGCTTTCAAAACAGCAAAAGGTTTTTCAAATATTTTCCAATAATTTTTCAAATCATTTCATAGACCTTTTTTAACCTGATCTATTAATTAGTATATACGTAGAATTTTTGAAGGATTTTGATATAAATTTATTATATTAGCCATATTATTTTAAATACACAAGTACGGGTTTAAATACATCTATTTGTACACACTATATAAATGAATATACAAATGTTACTTCAGGTGTGTTATTGATATTTACATGCATAAAGCCTAAAATGAATGAATAATTGTGCGCGAATGGCAATTCATCACTCCCCTATACTTAGCTTTGCTAGTCTCTAGCAAACACTTATGATAATGAGTGCATGAAAAGAAACAAAAGAAAAGAAAATGAATGAACTTAGACTAATAATGATTCTTAGACTTATCTTCATAAAATAGAAGTTTAAAGCTTAGTTGGACCTCTGGATGTTTAGTTTGTCGGAACCTTAATGGGAATAGGGTTTAAAACTAAACAGTCCTTAAGAACCACAATCCTCTGTTCAGTTCTCCTCCATAGCCACATTAGAATAAGTGTTTCCATACGCAAACTCTTATGATTATGAATCTTTCTTGTACAGTGTGAGTGATATGTAGCTCCTCTCAGTTGAAGCGGTAAAGAGACAGTTTTCTCCAACATGGTGACCCTAATTCCCAAATCCAACAACTCTTTCGTCTAGAAGCGAGGTATTCCCTTCTAAGTTCATGTACAACCGGCTCATGAAGAGGAGGTGGAGAAGAGAATGGATGGTAGCCAGTGTGGCTACCTATCCTGGGATGCTTGACTAGTGTAGCCAAGTCATCCAGCTACATGCTCACATGAATAATTTGACTTTGAAGCATAATCTTGCTTATTAGATACATTCTCCGACAGGAATTAATTTTTTCTTTGATTTTTGCCCATCTATTATTTTTGGAGTTTTTAGGTTTGCATTTTTTAAAATACTTTATACATCAGCATTAACATAAGGACTTTTTCCTCTTGATCCAGTAGACTATTCATCTTTTGAAGCTTTATTGCAACCCACAACATTCTGTCTTTAGATCTCGTAATTACTAGATAGGGTTGGGGCACAATGGCCATAGAATTATAACTTCATATGTTTCCATTCACTTGTGTCTTAACTCAGCAAATTCGACCCTCTACTTCTTCAACTGAGTTGAGCAAAGTGTAAGGTGTAGGTGTCAAACTTAGGTCACTGTCTAAAAAGTCATGTGTATGCCTCGTAATATTCTACTTTGGCATACCAAGACAACATGTGAACATATTGTCTGAAAGAATTATGTCAAGTTGACCTGAAAAGACTCAAATCCAGTTCCTATAAGGTTCCTGTGAATTTAAGTATATTAAGGTCATAACAAAGCTCCAATCCTTCAATTTTATTTAGACTGGTTCAATGATCATTATCACTCCTGAAAAATGCAAATGCTATGTACAATGCATGAATATCTTTTTGTGAAACATTTTCTAAGTTTGAACTTTTTATAAGTTTTTGAAAAAGTTTGCAAATTGTTATGCAGTTTTTGAAAACATTTTGCATTTTTTTAGGAAATTTTGAAAACAAACGGGTTAGTGAAATATTTTTAGATGATATTTTCATGGGAGTCATCAATATTTACAAGAATTAGTTGTATATTTATGAAGGATTTATATAGTGACATATACAAATTGAATATTAGAACTTTATTTCAAGTAATATTTACTCAATTGTACACATAGTTCTTAAAATAATTTGAAAAATCTTTACAAACATTTTACAAACACCTGAAAACTTATTTTTGCAAATAATATGACAACTATTTTTTACAAATATTTACAAAATTTGAAAATCATTTTGCAAAGATTATTCTAATAGTATGTACAGATTTTAGAAATATTTTTGCACCCATTTGCCGAATCATTTGCAGAGTGATTTTCAAAAAAAAATATTTAAACAAATAAAAGAAATTTTACAATCAAAATATTTTACAAAGGTTTAAAAATAATTTACAAAATGTTTTCTAAACAATAAAAGATTTTTCGAATATTTTCCAATAATTTTTCAAATCATTTCACAGACATTTTTCAACCTGATTTATTAATCAGTATATATGTAGAATTTTTAGGGATTTTGATATAAATTTATTATATTAGCCATATTATTTTAAATACACAAGTACGGGTTATTGTTAAAGTATATACAACCTATAGACGAACTGCCTATACATAGCTCTATCTATGTCGTCAGAGATCGAAGAGAAAAGGAAGACATAGTTTATACTAAGTATAAAAAAGTCTATACCATAATGACTAAAGGATCAAAGAGTAATAAGTCCACCATCTCAACTATACTTAGGATCAATTAATCATAAGTATAGCAGATTGTACACCAAGCGGCATGGGTGAAGGTTTGAATATACGAAATGAACGACTAAACTTGTCTCCCCCATATATTTTGGGTAAAATATACCTGAGTATAGATAGAATATCAACAAGTTAGGAGATAAGTGAGGGAAAGAATGCACACTCAACCACGTATATAAACGTATCATGCTCTATGTACGGCTTCAGCAACTGTCCGTTGAGTACGAAAGAATGTGCGTCAGATGACAATTCTTATATGAGAATTCTACCGTTGTCATGCACAACCCTCACTAGAAATGGTCATGTCCACTTACTCTTTAATTTCTCGGGAAAAGCTTCAATTTTGCATCAAACAACCAAACCTTCTGTCCTTTCTCGAAAGTCTTCCTTCTAATATTCCTGTTGTGCCATCTCTTGACTTTCTCCCTATACATCATGTTGTTGTCGAATGCATAATCTATGAATTCCTGGAGTATACTCATATCTATCTTATAGTTCTGACCACTAAGAAGTGAGTACAAGTTACATATGTTAACTTCCCAAAGTGATTTGTGTATTAACTCAACAGGTAGATGACACAGCTTTCCATAAACAAGTAGATAGGGAGACATACCTAATGGAGTTTTGTAGGCGGTTCGATCAGCCTATAGAACGGAATCAAGAAGTTGACACTAGTTGTTCCTATCTGATCTTACAAGCTTTTGTAGAATAGTCTATATCTCCCTATTATATAACTCAACCAAACCATTTAATTGTGGCTCATAAGGAGATGCGACACGGTGTTCAATATTGTATGCCTTCCCAAGGTTTCTGACTTCCTTGTTCACAAAATGTCTTCCCTTGTTTGAGATAAGAATATTGGGAATCCTTAACCACCATATAATGTTGTCCTTGAGAAAGCAACAAACACTACGACTATTAGCGAAACGAGCAAGGACAACCTCCATCCACCGACTCACATAATCGACGACAAGCCGACTATATTCAAATCCATGACTGTTAGGAAATGGGCCCATGAAGTCAATGCCCCAAGCATCAAATATGTCTAAAATTTGGATGAACTTAAGTGTCATCGAATCTTTGGAACCAATGGCACCTCCCAATTTCTAACAGTCGGTGAAACCTTTCACATATGTTGCGGCATCCTTGAATAGTGTAGGCCACTAGAGGCCACATTGCAATACTTTCGCAGTAGTACGGTGTCCAGAATTGTGTCCTCCTGCTTTGAGCTTTTGACAGTGCTCGAGGACACTGCTGTACTCCTCCTGAGGAATGCACCATCGCTAAATGCAATCAACACCTTCCCTGTTAAGGTACGGATCCTCCCACTAGTAGAAATTGATTTTGGACATAAATTTGCCCATCCTAACATGAGTCCAATCTTGTGGAACTTCCTCAATCACGATATAGTTCGCAGATACCTTGGGAGAGAACTGACACTCAATATAGATTCATCAGGAAAGGTCTCAGTGATAGGTACAATGCTCAAGGGAGTTTCTGAGCTTTCAGGTCTAGACAAATGGTCTATTACCACATTGTTAACTCCAGGTTTGTCTCTTATTTCCAAGTCAAACTCCTGGAGTAGAAGGATCCAACGAAGTAGTCGTGACTTGACATCATTCTTATCCTATTGATACTAGATAGCATAGTGATCAATGTAGACAATGATTTTTGATCCCAAGATATGAGATATGAGATCTAAATTTCTCAAGGGTAAACACAACGACCAGTAGTACTTTCTATGTTACAGTGTAGTTTCTCTAGGCATCATCCATGTTTCTTCTGGTCATAGTGTATAGAAAATGGAACTCCATCCCTGTGTTGACCCAACACAATCCCAATAGCAAACTCTGAAGCATCTATCATCATCTCGAAAGGGAGAGACCAATCAGGTAGTTGAAGGATAGGTGCTTGAGTAACCAATTTCTTCAAGGTGTTTGATGAATCTGCATTTCATCATCTTTATTCATTTATTTAAGCTTAAAATCCCGTATAAAAAACCTGTATATATTAATAAATCCATATTCTTACTAACCTACATAGGTGTGTAAATATTGTACATTTTATTATTGTTTAAACCTAAAATAAATAAATAAAGAAAGAAAGGAAAAAAATAAAAAAATAAAAGACTATATAAATGCAATAGATACAAGCTGGCCGGACCACGAGAGAAGGTCGAGACTTGACCTGATCGACCAGGAATAAAGTAGAGGGAGATAGGGTATTTAATCAAAAAAATATATATATATTTGTAAATACTTTTCATTTATTCTGTGTATATTTATATAAAACTTAAACTATTTTATTTGTTCATAAATTGACCTCAAATTAAATAATTTCCTTGATGGAAGTTGCAAATAAAAATGTTTTCTAAATAATAAAAATGTAAAATAAAATCATGTATAGAATAAAAGTAACTGCATTCAGAAAAAAATCGTAAAGAGATAATTGAAAGACAAATTCTGGCTCCATATGAACTAAAATTAAATCCCCATAGTAATCTAAATTAAATTATCTTTAAAATAGCAATGGTTTCATAATTTTTGGAGTTACGGTTTGAAAGACAGTTTCTTGGGTGGTTTTTGCAATTTTACCACCTATTTATTGTATTTTTTATTTAAATTTATTTTTATACATAATCTATTTGTAAATAATTGCAAACATGTGTAATAATTAATAAAAATAAAAATTAAAATTATATAAAACATAAAATAACCTAATTTCCTTGTATAACTATGTGAATAATGTACCATATGTATATAATTAATTCCCTTAAATTACCACCACAAAAAAATTAAATAAATAACATTTATTATTTAAATTAATAAAATGACAAAAATGATTTATTTATTTATGTAAATAATATACAATATATATATAATTTAATTAATTCCTTAATTAACCAACAATTAAGATGGCTCTTTAAGTTATTGGTATTTATTATTATTATTTTAATTAATATAATTTCAAAAACTATTTTATTAATTAATTTAATTAATTTATTTCCACCATTAACATATTTCCTTGTATTGCCTCTCCACTAATTCATTTTTTGAATATCAAATTCTTTTCTATTTATTTGGCTCATCCTCCCTCATTCCAATTTGACAATCGTTGGTGAGAGGAGCCTAATCTCCAAGTGCAATCTTGTGGTAGAAAGGTGCCTAGCCATCGAGTCGCCTGGTGACAGCGAGGCGATCTTTGTCGAGGCCATCATGGCATTCATCCACTCGTATGGTGAGATCCACATCCATTTTCTATCTTTTAATTAGGAAATTTTAGGATTAATTTTAGTTTTGATTTCGTTGTCTATTTTCAATTTTAGATCATAGCTTCTCATCGTTAATCATTATTCTTCATCGATTTGATCCGATCCGATTTCACACCCATCTCTTAATCCCAACATTCACGTTCTACCTCACGCGATCTATCTGCTTCGATCGTGTACAGTGGCCGGAGACATGGTTCCAATCCATCACCCTTGACGTAACCCCCCGTTCACTGATTCTTATTTGATTTTTTGGATCGAGCTATCATGTCGAGTCGGTTTGTATTCTATTCTATTGCAGGTATGCATGACAAAATAAAAAAAATACAAAAAAGGTCAGCTGTTGTTCTTAAAAAAATTACAAAAAAAAATCTTGGGCGGCACCACCGCTGCCGTTTGGAGCTCAGCCCTTCGTCGTCTTCGCTTCGCCGTCGATCACAGAGAGGAGCACTTCTGCCATCAACCACCTCCGTCATGGGTTCACCAGCCTGCCTATCACCAATGATGCCACATCTCAGCAGCTTCGCTCGCTGCAACTAGTCATCCACCACTTTAAGCCCTTGCGCCAACCGCTGCGAGATCGGAGAGCATGTGTCACCCTCGCCGATTGGAGGAGATAGCCACATCCTCCAATCATCGCTTGGACCTCCACGTAGCTCTGTAACCCACTGTCGGGAGCGAGCCCCACCGCCATCCTCGGGAGCTCACCACACCACCACCACCCGATGCTGGATCCGCCGCCTTCCACTGCTCGAGGAAGTGACGAAGTCCCCACCAACCAGAGTCCCTCTGCCATCGCTACTCCCTCTACGTGAAGAACCACCGCTTGGAGGAGAACCTCCACAACCATCTCTTGGAGCTTCACCCGATCACTGACCGCACTGCCTTCCAGACCCATCGCATGCATCACCGACCACGTAGCAACCGCTACACGAGCGTTATCACCACCATGCGCATGACCTAGAGCTAGAAGAAGCACGTCGCCACAGCTTATCTGAAGAAGAAATACGCGTTCCCCCCTTTGGCTTAGAGAAGATAGGGGCGATGTCCCCTTTTGCTTTGAGCTCTATACGAGCCCTTGATTTGCCACCGTAGATCTAAGGGGCGAGAACGTGCCACGTCATCCTTCACTTATTTTATTTGGTCAAATTACATCCAGCCCTCTGAACATTCTGAGAATTGCAAAAAGATCCAAGTCTCCAGAGCCTATCACGTGCAGAACATGCTTTCCTTGGGTAATTTGCAAAATTTTCGCTTTATTTTATTTTCTGTTAATTTTTATGCAAAATCATTAAATAAATGTTATTCAGTCCTTGTTCCAGATTTAGTTTATATGCTCTTCTTGTTGAAATAAATATCATTTGTTGTCAACAAATTCTCCAAAAATCAAGTTATGCCCCTACCGTGTGCCTCTCCATAGTGTAAAATTTTCATTAAATTTTATTTTTGTTTAACATTTTTAAAAAAAACTTCACATTTTTCACTGTTTGAAATAAAAAATTTCGTAAAAAATTGAATAATGCGTCGAAAATTCCAAAAAATAGAATAGTTATATTTTTATGTATTTTATTTCCTATGCAAATCTCATGTGTTAAATATTTTGAAACCCTAAAAAATTACAAAATACTTTAAAAACTATAAAAATCAAATAAAATTGTAGATGATTCCAAAAATAGTGACTTCACTTCATCTTTGTTGATAATTATTTATAGTTTTTAGAAAAAATAAATCCAGTAAATTTTTTTTTATATTTAATTTACAAAATATCCCTGCTTGTTCACTGTTTAATATCATTTTGAGTTTTTTATTTTTATAAAATCGATAAAAAGTTGAAAAAACTTTGAAAAATCGCCAAAATGCTACAAAAAGTATAAAACACAAAATATTTTATTTTGACCTTTTTGGTCATTTTTATTATATTTGGAAAATCCAAAAATTTACATTTCTTTTGTGCATAAACTTTCTTTGAAAATTACGTTCTTAAATATTTAAAATTTGCAAAACTAAAACCACTAAAAATTAAAAAATCAGAAAATATAAAAATTATAAAATAAAAAATAATAGAAAATAAATCAAAAAGAAATCAAGCATAGTGTACATTGAGATTCCTTATTCTTTTTATTAATTTTTCAATTATTAGAATAACCCTCGGGATTTGTAGCCTCCCTGATTTCGATCATGTTTACAGGGTAATTAAATAGCAAATTCTCTTTCTACATTTTTGTATTTATTTTGGCTTGAGAAGTAAATAAAATTTTTGTTTGACACTTGTTTGGGTTGTGACAAAACTTGTGTATAATACATCTAAACAAAAACCCAAGAGAAGCGTTCAACAAAATGGACTCGTTACCGAGGAGGCACAGTGAGGGCTTTTAGGTTTTTCGTTTGACCTACTATTCTTGATTGTAAATTTCTATTTATATTTTTGTACATTCTTTCCTTATTCATATTCATTGTGTCTATTCAAATTCATTTATTCTTGCTCATATTTTTTATATTTGTGTCTCTTACACATGCTTTCTTTCCTTTTTAGTGTGAGGGCCCGACGAGCTGGAGCGGCTTTCTTAGGAGCGCCGGTGTAATCTAGTGAAGTAGAGGCGACTTGTTTCTTCATCAATTTGCAGGAGAGCGTAGGAGGAGGATAAGAATAATTATAAGAGCAATCATTTGGAGCATTGGACTTAAATAGATTTTAGCATCTATTTCTTCATTCAAACCTTTGTAAAAGGACATTATATAACTTGTTTGCAGGGTCTATTTCGCCAAGTGTCGGTGCAATTGGGAGACCTCATCGTTGTTTTCTCGTTGTTTTCAACGCTTTTATTTTTATTTGTTTCTCGCGGATTTGTGTTTTTTTACTTTATTGATATTGTTTTTTGTGAGTGAAGACCCTAGCCTTAGGTTCCATTAGGTTGAGCCAGGTAGCTATTAGGTCCAAAGCGCTAAAAGAATATTTGTTCCTAAAGATCGTTTGGAATTAGGCAGATAGTAACTTGGTTCTTCCCGACTAGAAGTTACTTTCTAGGATGATTCTCTCTTACATTTGCATATATTTTAGTTTTATTTTTATACATGGATCATATTGCAAGTATAGTGATGGAGTCAGGTACACACCTCTATCTCTAGCATTTGCACCTCATATTTCTCGTGCATTGGCTTTTTCATTTTCCTCCCTCTGTTTTGTGGATATAGGAATAAAGGAAATCGGAAAATTCGTTAGACTTTGTTTTTATTCAAAAATGTCAAAAAAAGTGAAAACTAAATGATAAAAATTGGGATTGCTAATATCACTTAGACCCTTAAAATTAAACGTAATTGATTCATATCATTGTTTTGAGGTGACCAACCCCCTCAGTGTATTCGCATTTTATTAGCCATGTACACATTAAGGATTAGTGCCCCAATCCCAGGCATTCCTACGTGTTTGTACAACTTTGTGATTGATCACCTAATATTCGCATTTTATTAGCCATGTACACATTAAGGATTAGTGCCCCAATCCCAGGCATTCCTACGTGTTTGTACAACTTTATGATTGATCACCTAACGCTAAAATTGACAAGACAATTAACCGAACCTTCATGATCTTCACATTGTGTTGAGTTTGTGAATTGGGGGTTTGCATTTTGTTTTTTTTGTGCTTGGCGTTGAGTTAGTTATGATCTTTTCTCTCCAGATCATTAGCACTCACATTCCCCTTAATCCCTCCCAACCTAATCTGATTTCATTCCTCGTCATGGTAGGAGCCCCAAGATCTCTTACTTCAGAATGCATTAGTCCTTTGGATGCATCTCAGATCTCTTCAATTTGGCAGAACAATGATCTCTTTGATGTTGATCTGGATTTCTATGAGCTTGCATCTCCTAATCCATTGGATGGTTTTTTTATGACTTCAAGAGAGAACTCGTTATTTGAATATGATCATTCATTCTCTTCATCGAATAATCCTGATTTCTCACATCTCCTAAGGTTTATTTGTGGGTTGTGTGTTCTCTATACTCGGTTTCACTCCCTGGTTGTGCATCCGATCTGTCAGATCACGAGACAAAGTCTTCTGATATTTCTGAGCTTGATCTTTCTTCTCTCCTTGATGACCCTCGCAAGGATGTGCCAATCCTTGGATTATTCGATGTTATACCTGATATCTCTCCATTACATGCATCGGATAACTGCTATCTTATTGAGTCTCTTGATCTTGACCTTCCAAACAATTTATGAAATTGATTTGGAGGATTCCATGACCGATCCTTCTTTCTACACATTCCATTTTTTTGGCTCCACACATTTACTCCATTCTGACCTTGAGCTGAAGATTTCATTTGTGCTATTGGTTCCTGACTTGACTTTCTTTTCTATTTACCCGGTAGCAGACACCCGTCTGACTGCTTATCTGGGTTTCACCGTTCAAACTATTGACCACGTTGTTGTTCTCACACCAAGACAACAACGATTGTATGGTATTTGCATTACAGATCCCATCTTGAACTTTGACACTTCATTGTCCTAACTTTTGCACCTAGCTAGGGGCGTAAACTTTAGCGCTTGTTGGGAGGAACCTCAATAATATCTACCTTGTATATATGTGTTTCATCCTGATCTACTCCTTCCTTCTTCCATGTTATCATTCACCTCTTGTCTGTATATGTGTTATATACTTACGATGTACTCTATCCTAAGTATAGGGGTGGTGAACGATTCGAGTTGTTCATATACGTCCTGTTCATTCCTCCTGTAGTTGCCAATACTTAGGGATAATCTACCCTAAGTATAGGAGGAGTGATGCTATTCATATCGTATCTTTTGTGTTTTATTCTTCTAATCTCTCTCTTGTCCCCCAACTTGTTGATATCCAACCACTGAGCTGGACCTCCATGCAGCTCCGCGAACTGCCGCTCGGAGCGAGCCCCACCACCATCTTTAGGAGCTCGCTATGCCACCACCACTCGACGCCAGATCTGTCGCCTTCTAATGCTCTAGGAAGCATCGATCACCCCACCAACCAAAGTCCCTCTGCCATCTCTACTTCCTCCATGCGAAGAACCACCGCTCGGAGGAGAACCTCCACCGCCATCTCTTGGAGCTCCACCCGATCACCAACCGCACCACCGTCTAGACCCATCGTAGGCATCGTCGACCGTCATAGCCACTACCACATAAGCATCAACACCACCATCCGCACCATCTGGAGCTACAAGAAGCCCGCCACAGCTGCTTCCCTAGCTTGATGAAGAAGAAACGCACGCAACCCCCTTTGGAATGGAGAAGAAAGGGGCAGCGTCCCCTTTTGCTTTGAGCTCGATCCGAGCCCTTGATTTGCCGCCCTAGATCTAAGGTGAGAGAAAGCTCCAGGCCATCTCTCACTTATTTTATTTGGGCAAATTGCATCCAACCCCCCGAACATTCTGAGAATTGCAAAATGATTCCTGCCTCCAGAGCCTATCACATGCAGAACATGCGATCTTGGTTGGAGTAATTTGCAACTTTTTTCTCTCTTTTTTATTTATTTTTAATTATTGATGCAAAATCATTAAATAATTGTTATTCAGTCCCTGATTTCTAGACTTTAGTTTGCATGCTTTTCTTGTTGAAATAAATATCATTTGTTGTCAATACATTCTCCAGAAATCAAGTTATGCTCATACTATGTGCCTCTTCATAATGTAAAATTTTCATTGCATTTTTTTATTTAACATTATTAGAAAAAAAACTTTGCATTTTCATTGTTTAAAATTAGAAATTCATAAAAATTTGAATAGTACGTTAAAAAATCCAAAAAAATTTGGAATAGTTTTATTTTTGTGTATTTTATTTCCTGTGGAAATCTCATGCATTAAATGATTTTAAAACCCTAAAAATTTTCAAAATACTTAAAATATTAAAAAAAATCATATAAAATTGTAGAAGATTCCGAAAATAGTGATTTCACTATTTGTTTGCAGATAATTCTTTATAGTTGTTTGGAAAAATAAATCCAGCAACTTTTGAGTTTATTTCATATTTTTAATTTGTAAAATATCCCTGCTTATTCGTTGTTTAATATCATTTTGAGTTTCTGATTTTTATAAAATTCATAAAAACTTGAAAAATCTTTGAAAAATAACAAAAAACACTACAAAAGTGTAAAACACAAAATATTTAATTTTGACATTTTTGATCATTTTTACTATATTTGAGAAATATAAAAGTTGTATTTCTGTTGTGTATAAACTTTCTCTAAAAATTACATTTTTGAAAAATTTAAATTTACAAAACTAAAAACTACTAAAAATTAAAAAATTTAAAAATTTAAAAATAAATAAATAATAATAAGATAATTAAAAAGAAACCAAGCATAGTGTAGTTTGAGATTCCTTATTCTTTTCAATGATTTTTCAATTATTAGAATAACCCTTGAGATTTGTAGCCTCCCTGAGTTTGATTCTATTGCTGCACAGGTAAATTAAATAGCAAATTTTCTTTCTAAATTTTTGCATTTATTTTGGCTTGAGAAGTAAATAAAATTTTTGCTTGATGCTTGTTTGGGTTACGGCAACACTTGTGTATAATACATCTATACAAAAACCCGAGAGATGCGCTCAACAGTGTTGAAAGCAAGGAGAACCTTATCATTGATAATAAATTCGATATCCTTACTCATAAGCTCGGTAAGTGGTCCAACAATCTTGTCGAAGTCTTGGATAAATCACCTTTAAAGTCCAACATGCTCTAGAAAAGACCTCACCTGCTTCAGTGTTCTAGGTGATTCAAGATTTGCAATGACATCCACATTTGCCATGTCGACCTCCATATGTCTTTTTGAGACAACATGGCCTAACACAGTTCCATTAGTAACCATGAAGTGGCTCTTTTCCCCAAGGAGCACTAGATTGACTTTGTAACATCTCTTAAGCACTTGGTCTAGATGCATCACACATGAATCAAAATCATCACCATAAACTAAGAAATTGTCCTTTAATACCTCTAGGAAACTACCTACCATGTCTGCAAACACAACCAACATACACCTTTGGAACATAGCGGGTGCGTTACACAATCCAAAGGGCATATGTCGAAAGGCGAAGGTGCCAAACAGACAAGTAAATGTAGTCTTCTCTTGATCCTCGAGGGAGACTACCACTTGGTTGTACCTAAAGTAACCATCCAAGAAACAAAAGAATGCTTTCCCTGCTAGTCTTTCGACGATCTGGTTAATAAAAGGTAACAGAAAGTGATCTTTCTTGGTCACTTAGTTCATGTGCCAATAATCTACACAGACACATTGTGGCGTAGGTACTATGGTCGATATCTCCCCTTATTTCTCATTTGTGACCATAATAATTCCATCTTTATTAGGAACCACACGCAATGGGCTAACCTATTTAGAATCGGAGATGCGATAAATAAAGCCAGCCTTACACCTTTTCGTTATCTCTTTTATGACAACTTCCCGAAGATTTGGATTCAACCTGTGCTGAAACTCACAGGACGACTTGCTATCATCCTCTCAGTAGATGTGATGTAAACACAAGGCCGGATTTATCCCCCGAATATCTAAAATATTCCATCCAAAGGCCTTGTGGTTTTTCTCTAGAATCTCTAGCAAGCGAGATTTTTAATCAATGGTCAATCATGAACTGATGGTGACTGGATATTGTTCAGTCGTACCTGCAAGGAAGGCATACTTAAGATTTGCTGGAAGCGGCTTCATCTCAGGTGGAATCAGATCTAACTTCTCAATTACTTCAGAAACTATACTTGTTATTGGTGACTGCTTCATCAATGTTTTTGCGTCCACCTCTGTTACTCCTGGTTCAGACGATGCAACACCAAACATATCTACGATCATTTCCTCTTGTTTAATTTGGGATAAGTATTCTTGGAATAAATGGATTAGCTCTTCACATTCTAACTCATCTACTACAAGGGAGCAAAATTCGACTGTGCTTTTAAGGTCTTCATCTGGGAAGAGGAATTCCTTGGTCTCGGTTTCATTCCACAAATTGTATGTATCTCTAATCTCCTCAAGTACATCACAGTCAACTGCATGAACTTACATCCTTTTCTCTGATCTGTTATCCTGATTCTTCCGCTAAACACGCATCTCTATGGTTACATTGTCACTGGTGGAGTGAAAGGTGATCTTTCCAGATACATAATCAACCACCACCTCGGTCAATTGGAGGAACGACCGACCAAGTACGATTGGTGTCTGGAGTAACGGTACGGAGGAGTCCATGTTCAGGACAATGAAGTCCATTGGGAATTTACCTTGGATCATTACAATGATGTCTTCCAATACACCACGTGGCCACTTAATGGAATAATAAGCAAACTGAAGGATCATTCTCCTTGGTTAAAGCAGAAAAAGCCCAAATTCCTTGTCCAAAGAAGTGGGAGGGAGGTTAATCGAAGACCCGCTATCAAGTAGAGTGTGATCAATTATCTGATTGAATATCTCACACTGAATAAAAGGGGCTCCTTTGTCTTTCTTCTTCTGCGGGAGGTTAGTGATCGCGCTGGCAGTAGCCGTGGTGAGGTTATGCTTCTTGGATTAGATGCATAGGTTCTTAGGGGGTTGATGCTTAGATGTACATGCCTCCTTTAGACCCTTTTATGGCATGAGGCATGTAGTCCATGGCTTTCATTAGTATCATATCAACCATGATATTCTTCAAAAGCTCAATCAATGGAAGGATTAGATAGAGTTGTTTTTAATTTTCTTATTGTTTTGTTTTCCATTACTTCTGGAAAAGGTACCAACACAATTTCAAAAGAATCATTTTTTCATTAAGAGAATCTGCTTGTACATCTGGACAACTAGAAATGATACAATCATACAATACATGAGGTGAAGTAAAAACTGGAAATTCTACCTCTCCAACTCGTACGAGAGTTGTTGCAGGCATTGGCATCTCCTTGCGGCATCGGCTTGGATTCTATTGTTATTGCTGACATTTTGCTTTTCTTCATTTTTTGTGTTTTTGTTAATTCAGAGTTGTCTCCTCTAGATGCATTAGATCCACAGTCTAGGCTGGCTCGATTATTGATATAGAGGACACTTCCATATAATCTTTATTTTTACCCTTCATAGCAGCAGATGGCTGTAATGTCATACCACTCCCGAGATTTACAACATTAGATAACATAAAATCATGTGTACCTGAACTAGGGGGTGGTGGGGCACTACAAGCTACATGCTCCCTATGCTTGAAACTGTTGAGGTTGGAATCTACCTGCGCTGGTATGATCATCTTCGTAGTTGTGAGGTCATTTCTGGCTCATCTCATTCATGTTTTTGATCAACCGAACCAAACAATCTAGAGAGAGATTCATGGGAGTAACCTCAGATGGTTTAGCAACATGATGTTGCTGAGGCGGGTAGTAGTAAGGCTGCCGCTGGAAATTCTGATACTAATGCGAGGGGTATAGTTGTACTGATATCGAGGAGGGAAATTCTCATATGGACCCGCTAACTGGTGATGATAGAATGGTTGGCGATAAGCTGGCGGCTGGAACTTTTGTCTCCAAGTATAGTTTGGATGTGGTGGAGACTGTTATTGTGGTTGTTGCTTGTGCTACTGCTGGAAGTTCTGTCCACCTGAATTTTAGTGGAATGGCAGGTTGTCTTTTTCTTGACCTTGTTGTTGTTCTCTAGGATGGTCGAAGAATGTTCTATTGCCCAGACAACGTCCACTTCGTGGATCTACAAGGGTAGAAGTGATGTGAATGTATCAAAAAAATATGGAGCTTCTGGTTGGTAGACGACCATCTTTAAGCGTTGTAGTGATTGTGAACCCTAATACGGGGCTTGCACTTAATAAACATGTTGGACTGCTGGTTGTTGTGCTTGAATCTGTTGCCACACTGATGGAGAAGGTGTCGTCTCGTTCATCTCATCAACAGGTGTCTCGATAGATGCGCTCACAAAATGGATGGAATTGATGTTGCCGATAAGAAGCTTAAATTGCTGTGTAATCAGATCAAGTTTATCCAGCTTCTTTGTTCGATCACATTGAGTTTTTGTAATTCTTGTGATCATTTCTCAATTATGCCCATCGTGGAAAGATGGTTATCGATGATACTCAGGTTGGAACTCTCATCTTTCCTATCTTTTTCATACTGTGTTGCCATCATGTTGATGGCCTTGTGAGAAGTCTGTGGAGTCTTCTGGAATGGGACAGATGAGGACAATGTTGCCGATCCTTAGGTCATTTCTTTGAATATTTGCCAGACCACATCCTCATCCTTATTGAAGTGTCATCCTCCACATGCAGCATCAACAAGCCGCTGACTCTCTTGATGTAATCCCCTAAAGAAGTTTTGCACTAGGCTTGTCTTTGGAAAATCATGGTGGGGACACTTCTCCTGAAGATCTCTGAATCATTCTCAAGACTCATGGAAAGGCTCATGGGACAATGGGGAGAAGTTATATATGAGAGCTCTCATCTGATTAAGGCAACCCAAGGGATAGTACATGTGTAGAAATGCATATTTCAGCTCTTCCCAAGTCATGACAACTTTCACTAGATGATTAATCCAGTAGAGAGCCTTATCCTGAAGACTAAAGAGGAAAGAAGTCATCTTCACCACCTCAAGTGGTATGTTCAGATAGTTCATGGTACCGCAAATGCAGTTAAATTGTTGCAGATGAATATAGGGCTCATCATTGATGTTTCCATGGAAGGTAGGTAGGATGGGTAGTAGTGATGGCTTCATCTTAAAGTGACCATGAATATGTGGAATGTGGATCCAGTCTACAATCTGCCCTAGTCCTAGTTTGTATGTCTCTTTGAGAGTAAGTTTGTGCTCGAGCTCTCTCTCCACTTCCTATACACCATGGTTTCCTCCTGTAGCTCCTCCTACTCCTCCATTTGCACCTCCTCCATTTGCACGTCCTCGTTGCTCACCACCATGTTCAGCTCCATGTTCACCTCCTACTTGGTTTTCAAGTTCCCACCTCATCTCCATTAACATTTCTTAGAAAGCACCAAGGGCATTGGATGGATGCAAGCATATGGGCTTTAACCTCATTCTGATCAACACCTTGGTCGGATCAATGGTCCTTTCTCTGTATCTGAGGAGGCATCTCTGACTCAGTGCTGCTACTTGACTCTATTTTGATCTTATGATCTGCATCACGAAACGAACCCTGATCAATCTGTAGAAGTAATGAAGTCTGAAAAGATATTTCATGCTTAGAGTCAATCTCGAACAATAAATTTATTGATGAAAGATGTGTAGTGAAAGAAGAGGATTCAGAAAGAGATTCATACCAAACCCGAGGTAAAGTGAAGTTCAGGGAGCTCAGAACGAGGTTCACAAAAGATGAACACAACTCTCTGAGATTGCCCTCGATGAAGCAGCGATATCGACATCGGGAAGTCGATGTACGTGTTTGCAGAGTCCGAACAAAACTCTCCAAGATGAGACATCATGATGGCAAGAGGAGTGAGATGATGATGGAATAAGAAGACGGGACAAAAGAAGAAGAATTCAAGAGGAATTGAGAAGTGGAGGCTCGAAGTGAGCGTGATGAATGAGAAGGGATAGAATAAGAGAAGTAGAGATGAAAGAGTTCGGTAATTTTAGTGCATGAAACTTTGATCTTGACATACTTTTAGTTCATCCAAACAAACCTCAAAATAAGGGTTGCTTCACCAACTCAACAATAAGCCCGTAAGAGTTCGGTAATTTTCTTGTCAAATTTATTAGTTATTTTCATGCAATTATCTTTTCACTTGTCCTTAGAGGACTATCCCTATTAGAGACTGAGTACTGGCAGAAAAGGATCAAGTACTTTCCACTTCCTTTATAACCTATGATATGCACACTTAGAGGTCCATGGTCTTGTGCCTGGGAGACTACTCAGCCAAAGAAATAGAGAGAGGAAGCCAAAAGGCAAAACCACTACTTTCCTTACAAGTTAGGTACTTGGAAGCAAGAAGATGAGACATACACACCCGTGAGGGCTTGTCCTTTGCTTAGTACTTCAGACCAATTCGGATGCTCCACACAAGGCAGGAGCACTGTCATCGACAAGGCCTACTCTCCTACATATGATATAATCGCCAATACTTCGTCATCCCAGGTGATTATCAAGGCAGCCAGAGATCGGGATTTGGGCTCTAATCCTTAGGAGTCGCGCGTCTCTCGGTCTGGATGGTACTGATGAACCTCCATTTCATCACCTTTATTCTATCATTTTGGCCTTGAAAATCCTAGCTAATGCAGGTAAATAACATTAATTTGTCTATAATAGCATTCATGATTCATTGCATTTAATGTACATAAAATAAGGTTTTTAATGCCAAAATTATAGAATAAAGAGAAGAAAAGAAAATGAATAAAATATTGCAAATATTTTATGACCCAAACCCCGAGACCATGTCCAGAATGGAATTGGTCGACAAGAAATAAAGTAGGGGGAGATAAGGGCCAAAAACACAATAAATACCTCATTTATTCATTCTTGATTTATGCATTTTTGACACCTATTTTGTATCTAATTATTTATTCATCAAATAAAGAAACTTTGTTCATAAAAGTTGTAGATAATAATGTAAATAAAAATACAAAATTGAGTTTGTACAAAATAGTATAAAATGTACATTTGAAAATAGTGTGAACCGTTTGGAAAATGATTTGAAAAATGGTGTGAACCGTTTGGAAAAATTTCTGTGAAATATTTTCGACCTGTGTAAAATTGTTTTGTTTGTAAAAAATTTTCTTCTTTGTGTGAAATAAAGGATTTGAAAACCTATGTGCAAATAGTTTGAAAAATGTTTGTAAAAACTATTGTGGAAAATGTATATAGTGTGACAAATCTTGGTAAAATAGTTTTCAAATGTTTGTAAATGCATGCAAAAATTATTGTGTACTATAGTTTTGAAAATGTATTTCAATTAAAATATATATGGACATATCTGTAAAGCTGTTAAATAAAAAGTCTTAATCAATTATATACATATATGTACCTAGAACAAATAGGTTAACACTTTTAAATCTTTAAAATTCTTAATTCTTGTAAAATAAAGCGGCACGCTCGTGTAAATAGTTGTATATACTTTTTGGGTGCCAAGATTTATGTTACTTGCAAAAATTTTTTGTGTAAAAAGATTCTTTGATTTTTAAATTCTTTGTGAAAAATTGCATCATTCATTGTGCACAGCATGTGCATATCATTCATATTCTTTTTGAGTGAGCTTGATGATTGAACCAGTCCAATAAAGTCTAAAATTGGAGCCTGGTTGGACCTTATCGCACCTAACTGCACTGGAACCTTATGGAAACTAGGTTTAAGGTACTTCAGGTCTATTCAGACCTATCTCTTTGAGACATTAGGGCTGGGTTCAAGTCACCTCAACTGTCTAAATAGAACTTTTTTGAGACACACGCACGATTCTTGTCGACCGTCACCTAACTTGGACACTTGCACCTTTCACTTGGCTCAACTCAGTTGGAGTGGTGAGGGGGTTGGATTTGCCAGTCTGAGATGCCCACGAGTGGAAACATTCGTTCTCGTCTAGGGAGGGAAGTGCATCCCAACCTGGTCCAATTTCGATGAAGTCGAATGACAGGAGAGTGTGGGTTGCAATAAAGCTTCAAAAGAGGGATAGCCTTCTAGCTCAAGAGGAAAAAGTCCCTATGTAAATGCTGTTGTGAATAGTATTCCAAATAAAAAAACTCCAAAAAAAAGTGGACATGCTTGAAAATAAAATAAAAGAGCCTGCTGGAGTATGTATAAGTGTTGTAAAGAAAATAAGCAAGCTTGAGCATCAAAGTTATACCATGTGAGCCTGCATCTGGATGTCTTGACTACACTGGTCTTGCATCCCAGGATAGGTAGTCACACTGGCTACCGTCCATTCTCTTCTTCCCTCCTACTCTTGAGTCGGATGCCACTTGAACTTAGAAGGGAATACCTCGCTCCTCGACGACAGAGGGCTGGATTGGGGAATCACTGGGTTGTCATTCTGGAGAAGTCAGTTCATTTTTCATTTCCGTTGGGGAGAGCCACTATCACTTACATTGTACAAGTCAGCTTCATAATCATAAGGGTTTGCGTATGGTGTAGGCCAATCTGACCAGGCTTTTGAGGTGGGTTGAACCGAGTTCTGTGACTCTCGAAAGCTGTTGTGTTTTAAAGTTGGTTACCGACCAGCATCTACAAACTCAAGGTCTAACAAAAGCTCCAAATTCTGATTTTGTTAGGACAGGATATTGCACTGAAAGCAATCCTATTCACTCTATCTTTTTCAATCTTAATTTTCTTTTCTTCTTATTCTTTTTTCTTTTCTGTACTTATTGCATAAGTATTTGCCAGGGACTAGCAAAGGCAAGTATAGGGGGGGTGATGAACCTCCATTTCATCACCTTTATTCTATCATTTTGGCCTTGAAAACCCTAGCCAATGCAAGTAAATAACATTAATTTGTGTATAATAGCATTCATGATTCATTGCATTTATTGTACATAAAATAAGGTTTTTAATAACAAAATTATAGATTAAAGATAAGAAAAGAAAAAGAATAAAATATTGCAAATATTTTATGACCCAAACCCCGAGACCAAATCCAGAATGGAATTGGTTGACAAGGAATAAAGAAGGGGAGATAAGTACCAAAAACACAATAAAGACCTCATTTATTCATTCCTGATTTATGCATTTTTTGACATTTATTTTATATCTAATTATTTATTCATCAAATAAAGAAACTTTGTTCATAAAATTTGTAGATAATAAAATAAAAATACAAAATTGAGTTTGTACAAGAATAGTATACAATGTACATTTCATAACCAGAATAAAAAGTCAGAAACCAAACTTCGCAGGCCCATATCTTCCAAATGAAAACTCTAAATCTATTAAAATCACCTCTAATTGTATATAACTTTTCATGAGCTATTTAATGATGGTGGTTTTATATTTTTTAGAGTTACTGTGCAAAAGATAGGTTTCCGGCCCTTATTGTACATAATACCGATTAAAATATTCATTATATTCATTATTCATTATTTTTATAATTTTATATTTTTAGAATTTAGTAAATAATATACATAAAACATGTACATATTAAAATTAAAATAAAAACAAAAAGAAAACCTCAAATAAAATATGTCTATGTAATTACATAGACAAAATACCTATGTATGACTTGTATATAAATAAAAGGGGATTTCATTATTTTATTCATTTATATTTTAATTAAATTATAAATATTATCTATATTCCATTAAAAATAAAAATCCAAAATAAAACCCAATAAAATTCATTAAATAAATAAAATGTATATAAAATATAGGTAAAATACCTATAAGTATCTCTACATATTATATATATACCTATTTATTTAAATATGCAAATAAACTCATAAAAATAAAACAAAAATATATTTAGACTTACAAAAATAAGTTATAAATATATAAAATAAGAAAATAGAATAATAAATAAAATATATAAAATAAAAAAATACCCAAAACATAGGTAAATATACCTATAAATACACTCATAAAAATTAACTACTAATAAATAAAGTTAAAAAATAAAAATCATATTAAAATACTACATAAAATAATAAACATTTTTTATTTTATACTCGGAAAATAATAAAATCATTTACTATTTTAAATTAATTATTTTTGAATAAAACCCTCTATTTTGTCTTCTAGCGGCCGACGTGGACCAATAAGCGCGCGACCTTTGTTGACTTCTGGTCAACTGTCCCATCTGCAGCTCTGACCCGTCAGAACTGGTGAATCCCCGATTTTCTTGCATTTTTGATGGGCGTCTCGTCCATCGATCGAATTCGCTTCCTTCACAAGAATTGTTCCTGGATCATTGTACAATCACGCCAACCTCTTAGATTGCTCGTAAACACATCATATTCTTTGATTTTAGCCGATCAATAAGGGTGCCTTGTGATGTTTATAAATATGTAGATCCGACCTCCTTCTCAAATTAGGTCCATTTTAAGTCTTCTCCCTTCCTCGTATTCGGTCCTGGAGGTTCCCTCGTGACAGGAGGAGATCTTTGGCGCCTTGAATCGATCGGAGGAGGTGGGAGCTGCACCCACGGCGGAGCTCCGGCGATGCCAAGCTCCCTGGTTCCCTCCAGGTATCAGAGTATTTTTTTTCTTGCTTTATTAGGTAGATTTTAATGCCAGCGTTTATTTCCCGTCGTTAGTTTAGCTTGTAGTTTAGTGAATCGCCTTGAATCGGTCGAGTCGTAGTTCGCCGGAGCTCTGCTCCGGCGACGACTCCCGAGCCTTCCAGTTAACCTCCGACGCTCGTATCACTCCCATATCGTTCCCCATCGCCTTCTCCATCATCCGCATGCCCCTAATCAACCGGATCCCTCATGGTTTCGTGAATCGAGGTTCCCCTCCGCCGCTCGCCATAACCTCGTCGCCCACCTTCGTTTCTTGCGTTAAAACTTCAAATCCCAGGTTGAGGAGCTTCGCCTCGAGCCACTGGTTCTTCCTGTGCAGGTCTTGACGTAAAAGGAGCCCTCTTGAGCTTGATTGATTCCAGGAAGAGGTTCCTGGAGGTCCTCCCCTTCCTCGAGCTCGCCTGAACGACTGGGACCTTCAGGGCCCAAGCGGAGACCATCAGGAGACACGGGGTCCTTCCAGGTACGTACAGAGACCATCAGAGGCGACGAAGAAGGCCAGAGGCGCTGGCTATTCCCGATCGAAGCTCGCCGCGTGTGAGCTTCGTCCCTTTTCGTCCACCTTGCTCCATTGCCGTTCGATCAAGATGAAGTCCCCAGGTGTAGCAGCAACCGTTGGATGCCAAGCCTTGTGACTGTCAGATCTCGCCCGGAGATCTAATCTCATGCGTCCAACCACGAAGCATCATCGACCATCAGATGGGCGACACGTGTATAAGTGAATGAAGATCCGAAGTCCATCCGCATCTAATAAGGGGTAATTTACACCTTGGCCCCTAACTTTTTTTTATTTATTATTTAGTCCATTAAATACTGTGTAGCGTTTAAAATAAAGTGGATATTTTGTAAAACGAGCCCTAGGTTTTTTGTATTTCCATTGAGATCCAATCCACGTCAGATCACGTACGGTCCCACGTACCCTTGGAAATATTTCATGAATGCCCTTGTATTTATTTGTATTTTGTACGGGTCCACTAAATAAAATATGCAGTGCTACATTTTTCTGAAATTTGCACGCAGACCCCTGTTCTTTATGAAATTGCGTTTTCGTCCCTGTGCGTGTGAGTCACGTGTAGTCCCACGTGATTGGGAAAATTGCAAGGACCCCTTGGCGGGTTTTAAAATATGTATTTGGTCCTAAAATTTCCTATCAACGTTCAAAACTTTTGGTATATTTGCACAGACACCCCTGGACTTTAATTTATTTGCAAAAATACCCTTGCTAGTGTTGGAATTTCTTTTTGCTTTCCCTATTTATTGCATGCATCTATAAAATTCCAAAAATTACCAAAAAATTCTATAGGTTCTTGTTGCATTGTATTTTTACACCAAATTTTTATTTTGCATTTTTATTGCATTTTCACATTTATAAAATTCAAAAATATGCAATTTTCTACTGTTTGCGTTATAAAATCCCAAAAAATATAAAAACTAATTGAAAAATTCCCAAAAAAATATATGTTGTGCCTTTTAGAATGCTTGATTTTCTTTCCAAAAATCGCAAAAAATATGAAACAAAACTCCTAAAATTTAGAAAACCATAAAAACTTTTAAAAAAAATTAAAAATTCCATAAAAAATCATAAAAATGTAATGTTTGTTTCTGAATTTTCTGCATTTTATTATCCTTGTTTTAAAATTAATTTGAGGAATTTTTGACACTATTTGATATTTTTTCAACCTCATTTTAATTTCGGCCAGTAATATGTTTCACTGTTTGCTTGTATTTTTTACTTTAAAAATACCAAAAAATTAAGAAAATCTAGAAAAATCACAAAGACATTAAAAAATAATAAAAATCACAAAAATACTTTATTTCCTGTATTTTGAGCATTTTTTCCCTAATTTTAACTCTCTTATATCTAGTGTATATATATTCCTTATATATATTATGTCATTATTAAAAGAAAAAGAAAATACAAAAATATAAAATATAAAAAGAAGATAAAAAATCAGAAAATTAAAAATCAAATAAAAAATATAAAATCAAAAATAAAATAAAATAAAAGAAAATTAAAAACCCACAAAAGACTTGCATGCATACATGACTAACTTGTACATGAATAATTATAGGCTACCTGTTTTTCCTCTTTGTGGTTCTACCTCTACTTGCTTACGCACTATGCATCATTATGGTAGAGTTAATAATTTTATTTCACATATTTGGGACTTCATTGCTTTATTTTAATTACGGGTTAATTTCCGATTGATTGAGGTTTCGTGAGCGGTTGCTCAGCGACACTGTAGTCCTGCCTTGTGTGGACTACTTTAGGCCCTCGCCAAATCTCGATTATCAGATGGTGCCGTTGCCGGGGAGCAATGAGCGTAGCTTACTTTAGTTTGTCATGTCGTAGATATTTGCCTGATATTTTGTTAATATTCATGAATTACATGTACATATTTATTGCCTTTGTTTATATTCTGTGATTATTTGTGCTAATCCCTTTCTATTGCAACTTTGATGCGAGGGTCCACCATGCGAGGACGGTCTTCTAGGAGGCCGGTGCAGCCATGCATGGAGGAGGGTCACGACTGTTTGACCAGCTGGAGCAAGCACCAAGGAAGCAAGAAGTAGGATTAGCTAGTTAAAAAATGTGTAATTTTATGAGAGAGACAATTTTGGCATGTAATAACTCAGACTCTACTCTTCACAACGAGGTCCAGTGCCCGGGTGTTTGTTCACCTGGGGGCCTCGTCGTGGCTTTTTCGTGTTTTCCCGCTTTCTTTTCTTTGTTCTCATTGTTTTGAGCTTTATGCCCTTTCTTTATTTTGTTTTGTGTGCATGGAGCCCCTAGACATAGGTTGCTTGACTCGGTAGCTAGGTCCACACATTAATAAGAATGTCTGTTCCTATAGTCTCTTACGTATGGATCTAATCAAACTCAATCGGTTCTTCACGATTAATAGCAGCTAATGTTTAAGGTGATTTTGTCGCTTACCGTCATGTAGTTAGGTTTAAAAATTCTGTTTTGCATACCGCATGGAGAGAGCTGGGATGCGCTGTAAGTCTTCTTACTAAGCATGCATCATTCGGTTCAATGGTGAGATTTCCATCATGGAACCAACTTGCACGACTTTTCTGCTATCTCCCTCTGATTTTGAGCACCTAGAACATAAATGAGAATCTACAAAAACGTTAGGCGCTGGTATAAAAACAGACTCAAAAAAGTGAAAACCCAAAAAACAAAAACAAGGAGACTGCTAAATAAACTTTGACCTTAATTAAAATTTATAATGGACTATCATTGTACTGGGTTCATAAAGCCCTCATTGTTTTCAGGTACCTTCGGAGGGGGACCAAAACCCTACTCCCATGAGCGAGGCACGTCCCATAAGGAATATAGCCAAAATCCCAGTCTGCGACTGCCTTGTGTATCGCTTGGATTTCTGAAGTAATGGTACTTCTATCGTACGTGATCGAGTAGGGCCTTGTCAGCGATGGTTTTCCCGCCTTGTGTGGAACATCGACATGGTCTGAAGTACTGAGCATAGGCCACACCTTCACGGGGGTGTCTGTCTCATCGATTTGCGTTCGAGTAGGTTCTTGCACACTCACGGGTGATTCCATTGTGAGCGAGAACCGAAGTATTGGTTTCGCCTATCGGCTTCCTCTCTCTATTTCTTTGGCTGAGTAGGAATCCAGGAAGGGTTACAAGGACCTCAAAAAGTACAGACTACAAGTTACAAAGGAGGAGGACAAGTACGCGATTCTTTTCTAGCAGTATTCTCTCTCCTATAGGTTTAGCGTGCTAAGGACATGTTAAAAGATATGTCTGATATAAAAACTCTAAAACTGAAAAGAAAATAAGTAGTCAAACCTTCATGGCTTGACATGGCATGAGTTGGTGAACCCAAGTTTGTATTGTGTTTGTATGGATCTAGATTAAGGTTCAAAGATCAAGTCTCGGACCTTTGCGCAAATTTTGTTGTACCATTCTCCTTTGAACCCCGCTCAGTCGAGCCTTTCTACTATTTTACACTCCTTTTCATTCCTTGTTGACCATCGTATCCTTCTCCCAACATACAATACTCCTTGTGCTTCGTGAAGTCAATCTATGGATGGTTTCCGTTGGGATCCTGCCGACACCCACATCGATTCCATAGACTCAACTTCACCAATAAATTCGAGGTGATTCCCGAGAACACCGACCCGGACTTTGCGGATCGATCTCCAGACTCCTCGTCTTCTACCTTTCTTTTGAGCACCCAATAAACCGGGATCACTTTTGTCCCACTTTCGACGTTTTGAATGGAAGTCGACTACAGTCCATATCTTTTTCCGTTCACAACATGATGGGATTGACCTTAATTCCAGACTCATCATGACAACTGAATAACATTACAAGTGGTCTGATTAGGATTCTCTCATTCTGCAGAAAGAAGACAGATCAAGCCTTGGATTCTATTCCGGAATTTATTTCTTCTGACTCAGACCCTGACATAACTCCTCAATGAAAGGGCAAGGGTCAGCAGCCACCCCAACCAGAAGGACAGATGCCTGATCAGAATTAGGTTAATGCACAACTGTTGGCATCCATCCAGGCTATCCAACATCAGCTGACAGAGTAGGCCCTAGCACAGACAGCTTTCCAGGATATGCTGAATGACGTCATGAACATAGCCGAGGGAGGAGGAGGACGAGGAGGAGGTGGTAATCCTCCTTATGACGAGGAAGAGCCAGAAAATGGGAGACCCAAACCTACACTGAAGGAGACCTATAATCCTGGAGACATCCAGATGACTGAATGGATCCTCATTCCACCGGTGCATGCTCACTTTGAGATGAAGCCCCAGTTCCTTGCTCTTCTTCCATCTTTTCATGGAAACACCAGTGAAGAGCCGTACATACACCTGCAGCAGTTCTCACGCATTTGTCATACTACTCATTACCCCAATGTTCTGCTGGACATTGTCAAAATGATGGCATTCCCCTTCAACCTGCAAGATAAGGCCCTTTATTGGGTCAACCATCTGGGAAAGGTTGTGACAACCTAGGAGGAACTGAAGCCAGCTTTCCTGCACAAGTTTCACCCTCTCGGTCGACTCAACCAGACGCGAGCATGAATCAACAATTTCTCTCAGGGAGCCCATGAATCCATACATGAAGCCTGGGAGAGATTCACGGATCTGCAGGAGAAATGCCCCCATCATGAGATCCTGAAGATCAGTTTGGTCCAACACTTCTTTGGGGGCCTGAACATTGAAAGCCAAAGGCTCGTTGACGCAGCATGTGGGGGTTCATATTTCAATAAAGATGAAGATGTAGTCTGACAGATATTCGAAGAAATGGCCGAAGGAGAGGCCACCCTCTCTTCATCTAAGGCATACCAAAAGCAACCCCAGATCCTACAGAAACAAGTACACATGGTAGCATCCCGCGAGGTGGAGAGAGATGAGAGATCCAACCTCAGCATCATCGGGGGCCATCTCTCGAAGGTTGATATCATGGAGAAGCGATCACAGGACCTAGAGAAACTTGCTGTGATCGAGAAGAGGACTCAGAACCTTTACAAGCGATATCAGATCACCAAACAATTAGAACTATTGGTGGGCACCATCAACTCCATTCAGTCGGCAGCACCATCAGAAGCTCCAGCTGAGAAGAAGGACGAGCAACCACCGCCACATCAGCCTCAGCCGAGCCAGCAGCCACCAGCAGTCCAACACGTATACTACGTGGAGGTGCCCGACCAGGGCCAGCCGTAGGAGCAGATGGTTGTGTTCCAACCAGAGTTTGTATCAGGATCCGATCCAATATTCACACTACCACCCCTGATTCAAGAGGTCAACGGGGTTTGGAGCAATGAAGCACAACCGACCCGTCCTATGGGACGACCTCAGGGTCAGATACCAGCCAACCGACAATACCACCAACCTCAGGGTGGTTGATTTGGGCAGTCCTCACAGCCGCCGCCACAGTATCAACAAACTCCCTCCTATGCAAATCATTGGAGGCAGAATCAACATTACTAGCAGCCGCAGTATCGCCAGCCACAACCTTTCCATCAGTACGCGGCCGCTCCACCTCAACAGTACCCACAGTATCCCCCTTCCTCTTACCAACAGCTTCAGCTTCCTGCATCACCCCAACACCACCAACCACAACCTCAGGACCAGCACATGCAGCAACAACGTGGTCTGCACGCTGAACAAACTGAGGCAAATCCTGTGAACCCGACCATGGATTGCTTGGCCCAACTCGTTAAAGGGCTAGCAGATATGACCAAGAGGCTCGACGACATGACCGCTACCAAGACCACTATCCCAGCTCAGGTCGAAGCCAACCCAATAGCTTTAAAAAGAAAGAGCAGTTAGAATATGATGTCCTGTCTACGTCTGTAGAGTTAGAAAATGATATTATTGTTTGTTCAAATGCTGTTACTCTCAGGAGCGGTAGGGCCTCGCCTCCACTGCTATCAAGAATGGGGAGAATAAAGAACCAGGTGAATCGTCATCTTCTACATCAGTCGTGCCAGCTACAGGGACGGGTGAGGAAGGAGAAGAAGGAAGAGCCATTCCAGCAGTCATCCACCACCATCTTCATCAGCAAAAACTACAAAAAAATCAGCAAAACCAAAAAGAACAAAAATAATTTTGCAGCCGAAGCAAACCCGTGCCAGCCTCGAAGGAGCAGCCACTTGCAGCCGATCCCTCGCCAGCCGACGGAGCAGACGGCCTACTTTTTGCTCGTCCATCAGCACCAATACCTCAGGATCCAGCTTGCATTCCTTTTTGTAGTTCGAATGTACAACAATATGTGGGCGATAATTCTGATGTAAATAACAACTCTATTTTGCCTTCTAGTGATGTAAATATTCCTTTCCCTAATGCCATCGAAAAATCCAAAAAAATGCAAAAAGAAAAAGTTCATTGTCTGATCCTGGAGTTGTGGAAATAATAGATAACTTAACTATTGAGATTCCCTTACTGAAGGCCATGGAATATATGCCAGCTGTGAAGAAAGGTTTGAAAGAAGCATGTACCAGCAGGCGTCATCCAGCACACAAGAATAAACGTAATCAGTTCGAGAGGCACGTGCTTTCCATGGCCACTGTCGTAGCTATCAGCAATCTCCCTTAGAAGAAACATGACAAAGGAGCAACTCTTATCAGTTGTGAGATACTTGATCAGGTCTTTGAGCGTACTTTCCTTGACAGCGGATTTTCTATCAACCTTTTGCCCTCGTCCCTAATGCAAGAATTTGGGCTAGGTCCGCTCAAGCCAACACGGATGATCCTTCAGTTCGCTGACCAATCTACCAAGCGACCTAAAGGTCTGATGGAAGACGTTGTGGTGAAGGTGCATGAGATGCAATTCCCTGTTGATTTCACGATCCTTGACATGGACTCACGAGCACCGTTACTCTAGACCCCTATCATCCTTGGACGACCATTCTTGCGTATCTCAGGTGCCGTGGTTGACTACGGGTCTGACAAGATCGCTTTTCGCTCGGACGATAAGCAGATCACTATAGACATGATCCGAGAGCCGAACGCCACGACTGATGTGAGCCATACAGTATCAGAAGTAGACTTTAACTTTATTGCAGAGATCAGAGACTCATCACTTTCATTGAATGATTCATGGACCCGAGAAATCCTCACTCTCGAGGAGGACTTGGAAAGCACAGTTAACCTATGCTCCGATGATTTTTGGGAGACAGACTCTCAGATGCTGGTGCAACTATGTGATTTCGAGAATTCACTCCAGCCCAAACACAATGAGCCTAGTACAGAATCGTTCGGCACATCATCAGGATCTCAACAAAATATTGAGGATGGTATCTCTATCAATGAAGTACATCCCACCACCAGTACAGTGTCTGAAGTGACCAACAAGTTGGACAGATCAAGACTAGAACTCAAGCCACTTC
Source organism: Ottelia alismoides (assembly GCA_037367405.1). NCBI lineage: Eukaryota > Viridiplantae > Streptophyta > Magnoliopsida > Alismatales > Hydrocharitaceae > Ottelia > Ottelia alismoides. The sequence goes on along the minus strand of JAZKJV010001809.1, from coordinate 140,793 downwards.
CTGCAAGCCTGAAGTATGCTTTCCTTGCGGGTGAAGAACACATGTACCCGGTCATCATCAGCAGCAGGCTGAACCCGGATCAGGAATCTCGACTTCTCGAGGTTCTAGAAAAGAAACGCAAGGCACTTGGTTGGTGCATATCAGATCTCTGTGGGATAAATCCAGCTATGTGTTCACACCACATTTATCTGGAAGAAGATGCCAAGCCGTCCCGCGAATTCCAAAGAAGACTGAATCCAAACCTCCAGGACGTCATCATGAAAGATATTACGAAATGGTGTGATGCAGGCTTCATCTATCCCATCTCCGATTCAAAATGGGTAAGACCACTGCATGTAGTACCAAAGAAATCAGGGCTTACCGTGGTTACCAATGACAAAGGAGAGGAAATATCCACTCGGGTACCAACATCTTGGCGGGTGTGTGTTGACTACCGCCGTCTTAATGCAGCAACTAAGAAGGACCACTTCTCCTTTCTATTCATTGATCAAGTTTTGGAAAGACTATCAAGCAAGGAGTTCTTCTGCTTTTTGGATGGGTATTCCGGGTACAAGCAGGTGGCAATCGCTCCCGAAGATCAAGAGAAGACTACCTTCACTTGCCCGTTCGGCACCTACGCCTTCAAGAGAACACCCTTTGGTTTATGCAACGCACCTGCGACATTCCAGAGATGCATGCTAGCTGTTTTCGCCGAGATGGTAGGCAGTTTCCTCGAGGTGTTCTTGGACGACTTATCAGTCTATGGTGACAGTTTCGATTCTTGTCATGGGCACCTAGACAGAGTAATTCAGAAATGTAGTGAAGTCAATTTAGTGCTTTCATGGGAAAAAAGCCACTTCATGATCACCGAAGGTATTGTGCTGGGTCATGTCATTTCCAAACGTGGTATGGAAGTCAACCCGGCGAAGATGGATGTTATTTCCAATCTAGAGCCACCTCAGTCAGTCAAAAATGTAAGGTCATTCCTGGGGCATGTGGGATTTTACAGACGATTCATCAAGGATTTTAGTCGCATCGCCAGACCTTTAACAGAACTTTTATGTAAGGAAACTGAGTTCAATGTCGACCAGCAGGTTCTCCTTGCTTTCAATCAGCTGAAGGATCTTATCACTCAGGCTCCAGTCCTACAGCCATCGGATTGGTCTCTTCTTTCTGAGATTATGACTAATGCGTCAGACGTTGTAGTCGGGGCTTTTCTAGGACAGAGAAAAGAAAAAGCACCCTATGCCATTCACTACGCCAACAAAACATTAGATGAGGTGCAAAGAAATTACACTGTGACAAAAAAAGAGTTGCTGGCCGTGGTTTTCGCCCTGGAAAAGTTCAGATCCTATTTGCTTAGATCAAAAGTAACCATTTTTACAAAGCACTATGCTATCCGGTACCTACAACAGAAGAATGATGCCAAGCCTAGACTGATTAGATGAATCCTTCTACTCCAGGAATTTGATTTGGAAATCAAGGACAAGCTTGGAGTTCAGAATGTGGTAGCAGACCATCTCTCCAGAATTGAGCAGCAAGAGCCTCCACTGAACAATACACCTATCACAGAAACCTTTCCCGATGAGTCAATTTTAGCAGTGGATTCCCTCCCTTGGTATGCTGATATAGTCAATTACCTCATCTCGGGGTAATACCATCGGATTGGACGAAAAATCAGAAGAACAAATTCATGTCGACCATCCATTTTTATCAATGGGAAGATCCTCTCTTATTCAGGGAAGGAGCAGATTGCATTTGGCGCAGATGCATACCTTAGGAGGAACATTATAGTGTCCTCGAGCATTGTCACTCGCTCGAATCTGGTAGACATCACTCTAGAGACCGTACGATAGCCAAAGTACTTCAGTCTGGCTTCTGGTGACCCAGACTATTCAAGGATGCAACATCATTTGTCAAACAATGCATTGACTGTTAGAGATTGAAGGGTATACTCACTGTAAAAGACTCGATGCCTCTAAAGATCATTCAGATCACAGATGTTTTTGATGCATGGGGCATTGATTTCATGGGACCTTTCCCTAACAGTCAAGGTTTTGAGCACATCCTTCTTGCCATAGATTACGTGAGTCGTTGGGTCGAAGCTATTCCCGCTCAAGCCGCTGACAACCGGACAATGTGCCGATTCTTGAGAGGTAACATCATTGCGTGGTTCGGGATTCCGAAGATTCTCATATCAGATGGAGGTAGCCATTTCATTAACAAAGAGGTCAAGAAATTAACGAAGGAGTACGGCATAGACCACCGTATCGCATCCCCTTATCATCCTCGGAACAATGGCATGGCCGAATTGTCAAACAGAGAAATCAAGATGATCCTTCAGAAACTTGTGAGGCCGGACAGAAATAATTGGTCTCAACTCTTGGACTCGATCCTCTGGGCTTACAGAACAGCCTACAAGTCTCCCTTGGGCATGTCGCCCTATCGTCTTGTATATGGGAAGTCGTGCCATTTGCCCGTCGAATTAATTCACAAGTCTTTATGGGCAATCAACATGTGCAATTTGGACTGACGAAAAAGTGATCAGAAAAGAAAAGAAGATCTGAACAGACTCTTGGAGTTCCGAGACTATGCATACGATAACACATTGATGTACAAGGAAAAGGTGAAACGTTGGCATGTCCGGCACATCAGATGAAAGACCTTTGAAGTTGGACAGAAGGTGTGGTTATTTGATGCAAAGTTATGGATCTTCCTGGGCAAATTAAAGAGTAAGTGGACAGGGCCATTCCGAGTTCGTGAAGTGCGTGATAATGGAAGTATTGCCATATCAGAATTGTCGCCTGACGCACAACCATTCGTCATCAACGGTCAACTCCTGAAGCCTTACCTCGAACCTGATACGTTCTTGGTCGTTGTCGACTCCATCCAGCTTCTACGCTTTGATGAGATATCCACCACATTGTCACCATCAGAAGATTCAGACGCCGCACCTCAAAAACTATTCATTTGATTTCTTGATTTCTTGATTTCTTGATTTCTTCTTTTCTTCTTTTCCTTTTCTATCTTCTTTTTCTATCAAAAAAAGGTGTCGCCCCTTGTTGACAGTCTTCTCTACATAGGATGCACTTTGTCCTAAGTATAGGGGGGTGTGCACCCCGAGTTTCTCTATTCTTTGATCCTCTCCATTGTATCCTCTTCTTGTCTATTCTTAGGGATATTTTACCCTAAGTATAGGGGGAGACAATCTGAGTACGATCTGTTTATTCCCACCCTTGACCCTCCCTGCTTTGTGTACAGTCTGCTATACTTAGGATTATTTGATCCTGAGTATAGGGGGGACGGTCAACTTCTCATTCGTTCATTCTTTCCTATATTTATTTATTCGTTCGTTAAACTTGTCTATGCTCAGTACGAGTTATGTCTTCTCTTTCCTCTTCGATCTATGAGTACAAAGCTCAAGCTAAGTATAAGGAGGTCGTATATACTATAAGCCATAACTCATACTGTAAATAAAATACTACATGGAGCTAAAAATACTGCTAAAAGTATTTCTATTACAATAATAAAAGATGATTGTGAGCTCCTCAATCCTTTTTGTCCATACTGATTAATAAATCAGGAAAAACGCTGTGTGCAAAATGTTCTCCTTGTGAAAAAATATTTTGAAAATTGTTTGAAAAATTTTGTAAAAAGTGTTCAACATTTGTAAATAGTTTGTTTTCAAAAATTTATTTTATTTGAGTGAAATAAAAATGTTTGAGAAATGGTTTGCAAATGGTTGGAAAAATGGTTATAAAATTTATTTTGAAAATTCTATCTATACTGTGCAAAAACCTTTGCAAAATGATTTTCAAATGCGTGTACATGTTTGTAAAATTATTTCAGAGTATGGTCTTCAAAATCTTTTGAAAAGGATTCTCAAATAAGTCTGAGGAGTATATACAAAAATCTCTCATGCAAAAACAAGCAATAATTCCAAATAAAACTTATAAGAGCCTAAACCATTTTGTACATAAATTGTAGTTTTTCTTTGTATATATTGATTAATAAATCAGGTTAAATATCTTTGCAAAATGATTTAAAAAATGGTGTGAACTGTTTGGAAAACTTTCTGTGAAATATTTTCAACCTGTGTAAAATCGCTTTGTTTGTAAAAATTTTTCTTCTTTGTGTAAAATAAAGGATTTGAAAACCTATGTGCAAATGGTTTGAAAAATGTTTGTAAAAACTATTGTGGAAAATGTATATAGTGTGACAAATCTTTGCAAAATAGTTTTCAAATGTTTGTAAATGCTTGCAAAAATTATTGTGTACTAGTAGTTTTGAAAATGTTTTTCAAATAAAATATATATGGACATATCTGTAAAGCCGTTAAATAAAAAGTCTTTATCAATTGTATACATATATGTACCTAGAACAAACAGGTTAACACTTGTAAATCTTTAAAATTCTTAATTCTTGTAAAATAAAGCGACACACCCGTGTAAATAATTGTATATACTTTTTGGGTGCCAAGATTTTTTTTATTTGCAAAAATTCTTTGTGTAAAAAGATTCTTTGATTTTTAAATTCTTTGTGAAAAATTGCATCATTCATTGTGCATAGCATGTGCATATCATTCATATTCTTTTTGAGTGAGCTTGATGATTGAACCGGTCCAATAAAGTCTAAAATTGCAGCTTGGTTGGACCTTACCGCACCTAACTGCACTGGAACCTTATGGGAACTAGGTTTAAGGTACTTCAGGTCTATTCAGACTTAATTGTTTGAGACATCAGGGCTGGGTTCAAGTCACCTCAACTGTCTAAATAGAACTTTTCGAGACACGCACACGATTCTTGTCGATTGTGACCTAACTTGGACACTTGCACCTTTCACTTCGCTCAACTCAGTTGGAGTGGTGAGGGGGTTGGATTTCCAGTCTGAGACACACACAGGTGGAAACATTCGTCCTCGTCTAGGGTGGGAAGTGCATCCTAACCTAGTCCAGTTTCGATGAAGTCGAATGACATGAGAGCGTGGGTTGGAATAAAGCTTCAAAAGAGGGATAGTCTTCTGGCTCAAGAGGAAAAAGTCCCTATGTAAATGCTTCTGTTAATAAAATTCCAAATAAAAAAACTCCAAAAAAAGTGGACAGGCTTGAAAATAAAAATAAAAGTACCTACCAGAGTATGTATATGTGTTGTATAGAAAATAAGCAAGCTTGAGCATCAAAGTTATACCATGTGAGCCTGCAGCTAGATGACTTGACTACACTGGTCTTGCATCCCAGGATAGGTAGCTACACTGGCTACCATCCATTCTCTTCTTCCCCTCCTCCTCTTGAGTCGGATGCCACTTGAACTTAGAAGGGAATACCCCTCTCCTCGATGACAGCGGGCTGGATTGGGGAATCATTAGGTTGTCATTCTGGATAAGTTAGTTCCTATGTCATTTTAGTTGGGGAGAGCCACTATCACTTACACTGTACAAGTCAACTTCATATTCATAAGGGTTTGCGTATGGTGTAGGCCAGTTCTGACCAGGCTATTGGGGTGGGTTGAACCGAGTTCTGTGACTCTCGAAGGCTGTTGTGTTTTAAAGTTAGTTCTCGATCAGGTTCTACACACATCCACACTCAAGGTCTAACAGAAGCTCCAAATTCTGATTTTGTAAGGACAAGATATTGCACTGAAAGCAATCCTATTCCCTCTATCTTTTCAATCTTCTTTTTCTTTTCTTTTTATTCTTTGTTCTTTTCTGTACTTATTGCATAAGTATTTGCTAGGGACTAGCAAAGGCAAGTATAGGGGGGTGATGAACCTCCTTTTCATCACCTTTATTTTATCATTTTGGCCTTGAAAACCCTAGCTAATGAAGGTAAATAACATTAATTTGTCTATAATAGCATTCATGATTCATTGCATTTATTGTACATAAAATAAGGTTTTTAATGCCAAAATTATAGAATACAGAGAAGAAAAGAAAAATAATAAAATATTGCAAATATTTTATGACCCAAACCCCAAGACCAAGTCCAGAATGGAATTGGTCGACACGGAATAAAGTAGGGGGAGATAAGGCCAAAAACACAATAAAGACCTCATTTATTCATTCTTGATTTATGCATTTTTGACACCTATTTTGTATCTAATTATTTATTCATCAAATAAAGAAACTTTATTCATAAAAGTTGTAGATAATAATGTAAATAGAAATACAAAATTGAGTTTGTACAAAAATAGTATACAGTGTACATTTCATACCCAGAATAAAAAGTTAGAAACCAAACTTCACAGACCCATATCTTCCAAATAAAAACTCAAAATCTATAAAAATCACCTCTAATTGTATATAACTTTTCATGAGCTATTTAATGGTGGTGGTTTTATATTTTTTGGAGTTATTGTGCAAAAGATAGGTTTCAGGCCCTTATTGTACATAATACCGATTAAAATATTCATTATATTCATTATTCATTATTTTTAGAAATTTATATTTTTTGAATTTTGTAAATAATATACATAATACATGCACCTATTAAAATTAAAAGAAAACTAAAAAGAAAACCTCAAATAAAATAAGTCTATGTAGTTACATAGGCAAAATACTTATGTATGACTTGTATATAGATAAAAGGGGATTTCATTCTTTTATTCATTTATATTTTTATTTAATTATACATATTATCTATATTCCATTAAAAATTAAAATCTAATATAAAACCCAATAAAATTCATTAAATAAATAAAATGTATATAAAATATATGTAAAATACCTATAAGTATACCTACATATTATATATACCAATTTATTTAAATATGCAAATAAACTCATAAAAATCAAACAAAAATATTTTTAGACTTACAAAAATAAGTTATAAATATATAAAATAAGAAAATAGAATAATAAAATAAAATATTTAAAATAAAAATAAAAATACCTAAAACATAGGTAAATATACCAATAAATACACTCATAAAAATTAACTATTAATAAATCAAGTCAAAAAAATAATTTAAAATCATATTAAAATACTACATAAAATAATACACATTTTTATTGTATACTTGAAAAATAATAAAACCATTTACTATTTTAAATTAATTATTTTTGAATAAAACCCTCTGTTTTATCTTCTAGCGGTCGACGTGGACCAATAGGCGCGCGACCTTCATTGACTTCTGGTCAACAGTCCCATCTGCTACTCTGACCCGTTAGACCTGGTGAATCCCCGATTTTCTTGCATTTTTCATGGGCGTCTCGTCCATCGATCGAATTCTCTTCCTTCACAAGAATTGTTCGTGGATCATTGTACAATCACGCCAATCTCTTAGATTGCTCGTAAACACATCAGATTCTTTGATTTTAGCCGGTCAATAAGGGTGCCTTGTGATGTTTATAAATAAGTAGCTCCGATTTCCTTCTCAAATTTGGTCAGTTTTAAGTCTTCTCCCTTCCTCGTATTCGGTCCTGGAGGTTCCCACGTGACAGGAGGAGATCTTTGGCGCCTTGAATCGGTCGGAGGAGGGGGGAGCTGCACCCACGACGGAGCTCCAGCGACGTCAAGCTCCCTGGTTCCCACCAGGTATTAGAGCATTTTTTTCTTGCTTTATTAGGTAGATTTTAATGCCAGTGTTTATTTCCCGTCATTAGTTTAGCTTGTAGTTAAGTGAATAGCCTTGAATCGGTCGAGTCGTAGTTTGCCGGAGCTCCGCTCCAGCGACGACTCCTGAGCCCTCCAGTTAACCTCCGACGCTCGTATCACTCCCATATCATTCCCTATCGCCTTCTCCATCATCCGCACGCCCCTAATCAACCGGATCCCTCGTGGTTCTGTGAATTGTGGTTCTCCTCCGCCGCTCGCCGGAGCCTCGCCGCCCACCTTCGTTTCTTGCGCTAAAACTTCAAACCCCAAGTCGAGGAGCTTCTCCTCGAGCCGCTGGTTCTTCCTGTGCAGGTCTTGATGTAAAAGGAGAGCTCTTGGGCTTGATTGATTCCAGGAAGAGGTTCCTGGAGGTCCTCCCCTTCCTCGACTCGCCTGAACGACTAGGACCTTCAGGGCCCAAGCGGAGACCATCAGGAGACACAGGGGACTTCCAGGTACGTACAGAGACCATCGGAGGCTACGAAGAAGGCCGGAGGTGCCAGCTATTCCCAATCGAAGCTCGCCGCGCGCGAGCTTCGTCTCTGTTCGTCCACCTTGCTCCATCGTCGTTCGATCAAGTTGAAGGCCCCAGTGTAGCAGCAGTCATTGGATGCCAAGCCTTGTGACCGTCAGATCTCTCCCGGAGATCTAATCTCGTCCGTCTAACCCTGAAGCGTCATCGACCGTCAGATGGGCGACACGTGTATAAGTGAATGAAGATCTGCCGTCCATCCGTGCTTAATAAGGGGTAATTTACACCTTGGCCCCTAACTTTTTGTATTTACTATTTAGTCCATTAAATACTATGTAGCGTTTAAAGTAAAGTGGATATTTTGTAAAACGAGCCCTAGGTTTTTTGTATTTCTATTGAGGTCCAATCCACGTCAGATCACGTGCGGTCCCACGTGCCCTTAGAAATATTTCATGAATGCCCTTGTATTTCTTTGTATTTCGTACGGGTCCACTAAAAAAAATATGCAGTGTTATATTTTTGTGAAATTTGCACGCAGACCCTTGTTCTTTATGAAATTACGTTTTGGTCCCTGTGCGTGGGGGTCACGTGTAGTCCACGTGATTGGGAAAATTGCAAGGACCCCCTGGCGGGTTTTAAAATATGTATTTGGTCCTAAAATTTCCTGTCAACATTCAAAACTTTTGGTATATTTGAACAGACACCCCTGAACTTTATTTTATTTGCAAAAATACACCTACTAGTGTTGGAATTTATTTTTGCTTTCCCTACTTATTGCATGCATCTATAATATTCCAAAAATCACCAAAAAAATTACTATAGGTTCCTATTGCATTGTATTTTTATGCCACATTTTTATTTTGCATTTTTATTGCATTTTCACATTAATAAAAATTTAAAAACATGCATTTTTGCTACTGTTTATATTATAAAATCCCAAAAAAATAAAAAACTAATTGAAAAATTCCCAAAAAAATATATGTTGTGCCTTTTAGCGTGCTTGAGTTTTTATCCAAAAATAGCAAAAAAATATAAAACAAAACTCCTAAAAATTAGAAAACCCCAAAAACCTTCAAAAAATATTAAAAATACCAGAAAAATCTTAAAAATGCAATGTTTGTTTCTAAATTTTCCGCATTTTATTATCTTTGTTTTAAAACTAATTTGAGGAATTTTTGACTATGTTTGATATTTTTCATCCTCATTTTAATTTTGGCCAGCAATTTGTTTCACTAATTGCTTGTATTTTTTACTTTAAAAATACCAAAAAAATTAGGAAAATCTAGAAAAATCACAAAAACATTAAAAAATGATAAAAATCACAAAAATACTTTATTTCATGTATTATGAGCATTTTCCCCTATTTTTATCTCTCTTATATCTAGTGTATATATATTCCTTATATATATTATGCCTTTATTAAAAGAAAAATAAAATAAAAAAATATAAAATATAAAAATAAGATAAAAAAGTCAGGAAGTTAAAAATCAAATATAAAAATATAAAATAAAAAATAGATAAAAAAGGAAATTAAAAACCCACAAAAAGACTTGCGTGCATACATGACTAACTTGTACATGAATAATTGTAGGCTACCTATTTTTGCTCTCTGTGGTTTGACCTCTACTTGCTTATGCACTATGCATCATTACAGTAGAGTTAATAATTTTAATTCACATTATTGGGACTTCATTGCTTTATTTTAATTGTGGGTTAATTTCTGATTGATTGAGGTTTCGTGAGCGGTCGCTCAGCGACATTGTAGTCCCGCCTTGTGTGGTCTATTTTAGGCCCTCGCCAAATCTCGATTATCAGGTACATGAAAAGCTTGAGGGCTTTATGAACCAGAGAAAAATGAAGTTCATTACGGATTTTAGAATTAGGTCAATTTTCTTTAGCAGTCTTTTTTTATTTTTGTTGGGTTTTCAGTTGTTTGGAGTATTTTTATGCAAAGACCTAACACTTTCTTGATTTCCTTTTTTCCTATGTGCTCAGAAACATGGGAGAGGATGGAAAAGAAATGCAGGCTAATAAAATTCTGGAAAAACTCATCATCGTGTCATATGATATATGCTAAGTAAGAAGACTCACCTTGATTCCCAACATTGTCCATGCAGATGCTTGACAGAATTGAAATTACACTAAATGCATGCAACGATGTGAAATCGTCCGAGATCAGGAATTGCAGTTACGTGAAGCACCAGATTAATTTGAATATATGTCCAAGAGAAGTGACCATAGGAGCATGAGATATTAAGCTTTGGCCCTAGATTACTCGATCAAGCAATCATAATATCTAGGGAGCTCATTCAAAAAAAACAACAAAGAAAATTATAGTATAAACACACAAATCAAGCGAAATAAAATAAAGTGAAAAAATAAAGTGAAATAGGGAGAAAGAGAAGAGACGAAAACCGTCAAAACTTTTAAACACCCGGTGATTTTTAAACACCTGGTGATCTCCCAAGTGCACTAGCACTTAACAAAACATATCTCGAATAGTTTAAGTGTTCAACTGTACCTGAATTATTATAAGTTCAAATAAATAGCTCTCTCTCACAAATAAGAAATAAAATAGCTACCAATGCAAAGTATGCTCCCCAACACTATGCTTTGTCTCCTACGATGCTCTCTCCTGCATGTCAAGAAAGAATTACCAGCTTTGCCTCACGTGGGTGCAATGGCTATCCAAAGACAGCATCCCTCGATAAGCGGTCCCTTTCAACAAAGGAATCAAGAGACAATGTTAGAAACAATTATGAAACAATTTTAAGCAGGATATTTTAATAAGTTGTGTAAATAAATAAGCAAGCAAGCAAACAAAGAAGAAAAAACTTAAGTGCATAAGGCTGCTAAGCTACCCGACCATTGATCCCCTACAATGGTGTCAACTTTTGAAATGAAGAAATGATCAATCAGAGGATCCTAACGTCTGATCTTGGAGGAAATGTGGTGGCATACAAGTCGTGTCTGACAATCATTGTATCAGTACCACTCTTGGCTCATGGATTGTGAAGAATGAAATCCAACAACAATGATCAAAACCCATGGATGTGTATGTGTAAAGAGATCATGCAGGTGTGAGTGATGAAATTTATTTAACTCTACATGAAATGTGTATGAAGCAATCCACAAGAGCAAACATGGATAGATCACAAAAATAAAACCCAACTCAGAGAATCAGGCAAAAAATTTGTTGGTTTTGCAGCCAATAAGGATTTTAAGTATTTTTGTGGGTTTCTAATATTTTTAATTTTTATTTGATTTTTAATTTTATACTTTTTTTTTATGAATTTTAATTTTGTAAAATTTTTTAATTAATATTAAGAAAAATATATAATAATATATATGTGAGAGATATAAAGAGAGATAAAAGAGAGTCTTTTTTATATTTAAAAATGTAGTAAATGAAGTCAAAATGCATAAAATGTTTTTAGATTTTTTATTATTGTATTTTTACGGTTTTTTAGCTTTTATGGAATTTTAAAAATTAAAATACATAAAAAAACTAAACAAAAAATACAAGAATTTAAAATGGTCCTAATAAATATCTATTAGATTAGAAAGGGCTGAAGTTATTTTTCATATAGAGTAGACAAAACAAAGAAACTTTGAAGCTTTAGAAGATGGTTTTCTGATTGTCTACGATTTTTTTAAGTTTTTATGTATTTTACAAATATAGAACTTTCTGTTTCGTATTTTATGTTTTTTTGACATGTCACAAAATGTAGTAAAATATACCTACCCTTTTTTTAGTTAATTTTAGGAGCTATTTTTTTATTTTTATAATTTTCCTAAGTCAAAAAAGTAAAATATAGCTAGTTTTGCAATTGTTTAAATATGAAAAAATAAAAATCGCCTTAATAAATATAAAGGTGATAGAATATAATATAAGGTATTCAAAATAATTTTCCTAGATTTATCAGATTAATTAGGCAATGAAACTTAATAAAACGAAAATAAACCATTAATGCAACAATAGAAGGATCAATATGTAATTAAGAAACCTTAGGCATGCATTTTTAACAAAATAACAAAATCCAAGGGCCAAACCACAATTTTTCAAATTAATTAAGGAAATAAAAAGCATTTGAGAGGTGTATTTATGAAAATAAACAAAGGTATAGGGCTATCAATGCAAATACCCAATAAAATATAACTTTAATTTAAATTGGTAGGGACTAACTCCAATTTCAAAAAAAATATTTTCAAAGTTTTAAAAGAAGTCCACAAAACCACAATATTAAATATGCAAATAACCCACAAAAACCCTCATATGGGACACCTGATGTGACGTAGCTAGGCTCAAATGTAAATAGCATAAAGCTTAGGGCAAATATGCAAAATATCCCGTTGTTTTTATACTTCAATAAATATTTACAAGACGAAAAAGGATATGCCAAAAATAAGAGAGGTTAGGTGCAAAATACCCTCTCATTATGCCTGAAAGGATGGCCGAGATTGATTCACTAAAGGTGATCAATGTCTATGAAGACTTGGTTCCAATTCAAGCATGTGCGATCGAGATTAGATCTAACACACGATCTTTCAGCTGGAGAGATGCTCGATCGAATGACATCTGTTTAATCTGGAAGCATGTTCTTCATCGGACGACAATGAGGTTTTCTGGAAGAACTAACGAAGAACGACTCTTGGGAGACTTTGGATCTGAGCACCTCCCACCTTGCTGATGATCGGGAAATGCTCCTGGGAGGTGGCTAAGCTTGTTGATGGTCGAAAGAAAGTGCGGGACCTACTTATTGGGTCCTGGACGTCAAAGATGAAGGCCATACTTGGTTATCCTTAGTTTTGACATGTGACCCCTCAGATGGAGTCCTTACAAGCATGTGCCTGCATAGTTAGCACAAGGGTGTAAAAGCAGAGCTTCCATGCCTAAAAAGAAGTAGGGAGGAACCATGGATGGGATGGTCAGAGGGTCTCCAGTAATGGTGGTAGAGGAAGACACGGGGAACTTGATCATTGCAAGATCAGGGTGGCGAAGGTGGTCTGGGAGATGGAAAAGGGGTCAGGAAGATAATGGGGGCGAAAGGAGCGGCAGAGACAGTTTGGATGATCGGAAATAAGTGTCGGAGCTTCGCGCTCCGATGAGGTACTCTTTTTAGATTTTTGAGTGATTTAAGTGAATTCAAAATTATCTAGAATTAAAACTACACTACAGCTAATCTCAGGAACAAAAAGACATGCAGAAAAGGCATCTCACCAAGGTAGAGGGACCTGGGAGCAGAGTTTCATCGAGAAGAGCTCTAGTGAAGGTGGATGCACCTCCTCCTCCTCCTTTGTCCATGCATAAGAGCCAGAGTCTGGCCTTCCTTTAACTAAGGTGAAACACTGAGGGGGCTCAAGGGGGTTAGAGATGGAGATGGACAATCAAGAGAGCAGTGGAAGGGTTAGAGGTTTTTTATAGCGGCTGAAAAAGCAAAAGTAAGAAATTAGGGTTTCGGCCAGACCACTCGAGAAGGATCGAATCAAAAGGATGCACGAGCAAGAGAATGATCTTATCTTTATTTTTCAAAAAGGAATTGGGCCCAAAGGGGAAATGGAATTCATGTGATAAATCACTGAAGTTGGTGTCTCGACTAGGACAGATAAGAGTAGAGGGGAGAAGGCGACACACACGCACAAAACAAATAATAAAATTAAAGAATATTAAAATTAAAATAGAAAAGGATTTTACTTTAATAATCTTAAAAGATAAAAAAATGGTTTATATTTAGCTATGTGTTTGGTGATTTTTATTTATTTATATAAGTTAAAGTAGTTAAATTTTACATGTAATGTTATAGGTATAAATACTTATATATAACATATTTTATTTTATTTTGTGTTTAATATTTTATTTTTTTATATACATAATTTTAATATTTACATTATATTTAAATACATATTTATATAATTTTCTTTTATTTTTCTGAAATTATTCATATGCTGAAATAAATATATATACATATTTTATAGGTATTTTATAGATATATTATATAATGTAATAAAACACATTATTTATTTTAGTGCATTTTCAATTATTGTTTAGTTGTTTCATGTCATGTATTTTAGGTAATTTTTACACATTTATAAAAATATAAGAGGGTAAAAAATATACAGGGAAAGTATATTGAATATTATATACCGTTAAATTGTACAATGAGGGCCCAAAAGCCAACTTCTGCATATTAACTCCAAATTGAATGAAACCATATTCATTAAATATCTTATTTGATTTTATGAACAATAAAGGTATGTTTGGTTAATTTTGAGTTTGTATGGAGAAGATACATGTTTGGGAAGTTTTCTTTGCTGCTTTTTATTCTGTGTGTCCCGGGCACACTGTGCATTATTTTTGAATGAACTAAATTTTGTATTTTTCTTTATATTTTTTGTATAAAGTTCATTTTGAAAGTTTATTGATTTGAGGTATAGAAATAAAATAATAAAATAGGTCCCAAGATGAATATATTGACAAAAGAATTAGGGTTTAAATGCTCATTTTTGTAAAGTTCCTCTGCCCTATCTCCCCCTAATTTATTACTTATCGACCAAGTCACTGCTTGACTTAGTCTCGGGGGTCAGGTTCAGTCAGTATCTATGATACCTCCTTTATTTTTCTTTTCTTTTATGTATTCCTTCTTTTATTGTTTAAATACATGTATTTGTACACACTATATATTTGAATATACAAATTTTAATTCAGGTGTGTTACTGAAATTTACATGCATTATATATGGATTAAAGCCTAGAATGAATGAATAAATGTGCATGAATGGCAGTTCATAAAGGAAGGTGATGAATCTCTATTTCATCACCTTTATTCTTTCATTTTGACCTTAAATCCCTAGCCAAATACATGTATATAGCATTAATTTGGGCAAATAAAACTCAGAATTTAAGCAGTAAATATTGTGTAAAATAGTTTATTTAATGACAAAATAAAAGAATAAAGGAAAGAAAAGAACAAGAATGAAGTGTCTAAAACACCGACTGACATTAGACCCCGAAACCTAGTCATCACGATGACTTGATCGATAATGATTAAAGTAGGAGGAGATAGAGCGAAGAAATTGTACATTTAATGCAGTTAAAACCCTAATTTTTTGGGACCTATTTTCTTTCCTCATTTTTGTACCTCAAATCAATAAACCCTCAAAACGAACATTGTACTTAAAAATACAAAGAAAAAAACAAAATTGATTTCCTTCAAAAAAATACATAGTGTGGTTTGGACACAAGGAATAAAAAGACGCAAATAAAACTTCACAGTCCTGTATCTTTTGCATACAGACCTAAAATTAAGCAAACTCACCTTTATTAATATCAAATTAAATTTCTATTTAATGAAGGTGGTCTCTTATAATTTGGAGTTAAGATGCAAAAGTTGCTTTTGGGCCCTTATTGTGTAATATACTGGTATATAATATTCATTATATTTATTCTTTGTACTTTTAGGTCTATTAATTTTTTATATATTTGTAAATATTATTTGAAATACATATAAATAATAACAATAAAATAATACCATGAAAATACATTAAAATAAAAAAGCTATAATATATATAGATGGATTATACCTATATAATTTAAATACTTCATTATTTAAGTAGATAACTAAATTCAGAAAAATAAACTAAAATTATGTAAATATGTGATTAAATACATTCTAAATTCAGAAAATACCTGTATATACTAATAAAATCTAAAATACAAAATAAAAATAGAAATAAAATATGTCAAATATAAGTATATATACCTATGTATATACATATAAATATTTATACATAATAATTTAACCAGTAAAAATAAATAAAAATCCTAATAAAATACTATATAAAATAAGAAATATTATTATATTTTGAAATAATAAAAAAATCATCAGCTAATTTATTTTGATTTAATATGGCATTTCTTTTCCCTTATTATTTGGTTGGTCCACGTGGACCAACATGATCCCTTCATTGGTTGACATGGGGTCAACTTCCCCATCTCGCACCTCTGATTTGCCAGATGCCTCGAGTCCCAAATTTCCCCAATTTTGTAGCTCGATCCACTCATTATCTATCACTCTGATCTTAATGAAAATTATCGATGGGATATCTCTAAATCTCTCCTAGCATTGAGATTCCATCGATCTTCGTCGAGCTGGATATGATCCTCCTTGCAAATAAGTTCCTCACACCCCTTTTGAAGTTTGATCAACCTTTACCCTCTGTAACCCCTTGATTTTGATTGATTTGGCTTGTTGGTGATAACTTTAAGCTCGCAGGAGCCTTGGCGTGGAGAAGAAGAGGCTGGAGATGGATATCCAACTTATTAGAGGTTATCTCTGACGACACTTCCTTGCTCCCTACTCCAAGCAGGTACAAGCTGCATTTTCTTCGTATTTTGATATATTTCCCTTTCAGTAACGTATTGAGTATTTAACTTAAATATTGGCGGAATTTTAAGATTAAAATCGCTGGAGCTTGAAGCTTTGACCCCCAAATTCACTGTCCATCACCCTCTAATTTGACCAACTTTTGTGAACATTTCATTCCCCTTCATCTTCTCCATGAAAACCCCTCATTCCGACCTGATTCCTACAAGGAATTGAGAGATCAGAGGTTCACTCCACCACCTTCATTAGACCTCGTCACATGCGACACTTCTCCCCCATTTCACTCAATAAAGCATGGCAGAATCCTTGCCCTCGTTCGCTCCCTCTTTTGGTGCATGACTCATCTTCCAAGAGCCCCACCTGGGGCCTATTCCAGCCCACATCCAAGCTCCTGGTTCTCCATTTCTTCTCCAACCTCCAGGGCCCCAACGCTGGGCTATAGACTCATCAAGGAGCAGTGGATGCTGCAGACCACTCCCCGGATCAAGTAGAACATCCGAGCATCCAAAAACTCCACTAGGAGGCGAAGACTTTGCGGATTGAAGGAGGCTCTAGGTGTCGTTCTTTTAAGTTTGTCCTTGCCTCTCCTCTGCCGTCCAATTGAGCACCCCTTCTAGATTAAGCAAGCATCGTCAGATCCTTTTGTTGGCAACCATCAGATCTTTCACAAGATGTAATCCTAGTCGTAGGCTGCGAACGGGCATCAACAGCTCTGGATTGTAGATGTATTTCAAGTGGACCATGTGGCACGCTACCTACCGTCCATCAGAATTTTTCGAGGGTAAATTGCAAAGCTGATCTCAGCTTTTTTGTATTTTCTTTCCAGTCTTGTAAATATTAAGTTTAGTTTGAAAACTTGTGTGAAAATTGCACGGACCCCCTAGAGTTGATTGTATATTGCTTTTTAGTCCATGCTTAGTCACCTCATGTGGTACCCAACATTAGGTGGACATTATGCAGGCACACCCTTTATGTTTCTTCTATATCATTTTAGTATTTCAAATTTGAATATTAGTGAAATATTTTGGGGTTATTTGCATGGGGCACCTTGTACTTATATTTTATTGCAAATATTCCCCTACAAGGCTTTTTATTTTATGAGAGTCTTTTTATTTTTATCAAATATCTCCATTGCATAAAAAATTATGGGAAAATTTGTATGAATGTTTGATATTGTTCTGATGTTCACCATATTTTTTATTTAGCATTTCCATGCAATTTTCCATTTATTAAAAATCATTTTTGAGTTTTTTATTTCCCGCCTAGCGACAAAAATAAACAAAATTACAAAATCACTTTTAAAAATTCCAAAAAAAATAGAGTACATTTATTACTATATTTTATCAATCCATACAAAAATCATAAAAAATAAAAGGAAAACCTCAAAAATTAAAAATCCTTCTAACCCTAAAAAAATATCAAAATATCATATAAAAACCCCAAAAATAGTTTCCTATTGTATATTTTTATTTATATCATCTACCATATATTAAGATAGTTTTGTGAATTTTGATATTATTAACTATTTTTAAAACCCAAAACAATCTGGCTTGTTGATGAAAGCTACTGTTTTGTTATATTTTAGACTTTACAAAATACATAAAAATTAGCAAAAATCGCAGAAAAATTAGAAAAAAGATAAAAATATAAAAAAATACAAAAACATTTTATTTTGAAAAATATGAGATACTTATAGTTATATTTATAAATATAAAAGCCTATATAGACTATTCACACCATATATACATCTATACCTATTATTAATTTTATTTTTACCATCAATACCTTAAATATATGTTAAATCATTTAAAAAATAAAAAGTAATGCAATTATTTGTATTTTTGTATTTTTTATATATTTATTGTATATATATATATCAAATATAGTTTTGTATTATACATATTAATACATATATATATATACACTTTTTATCTCTTAGAGATAAAAAGAAATTAAAATTTTGCAAATTAAAAAAATTAAAAAATATAAAAATCCATAAAAAGTGAATATAATCATAAACCCAAAAAATAATTTAAAGACAAAAATACACAAAACACCGAAGTAGGTTACTCATCTCTACTCCCCTTTGCTTCCTATTTTCGACACTCTACACACTTGCACTATACACCTCTTTTGTAGAGTTAAATAAAAATAAATTTTTATGAACCACACTTTGATTTCTTGATTTATTCGTGGGTTAATGGTTGAACTATTTCAGGTTTTAACTGATCATCGCAACAACTGAGTATCTAGCTTGTTAGATTCTTTAGCGACCTCGATGCCTGCACTTTTCAACTATATGAGAGAGATATGCATGTTTACGGTGTTTTGTCTTAGAACTAGAGTTTGGGTTATACAAGTTGGTATTTTGTGGTATTTTTCATTGGTTACTGTTAGTAATCTGTACACTATCAAGTTATTTTACTTTATTTTATTTAGAATTAGTGAAAAAAATTAAAAATAAGAAAAATTGTGGTAATATACAACTGATAATGTACCAGGTTTTTGGCTTCTATATTTAATTCAATTATGCATGCTAAAAAATGAATCTTATTTACATATGCATGAATGATAAATAATGTAATATAGATGAGTAAATGTAGCTAATTACTTGAGAACATAGCTCTATTTTCATATTTTAGAGTGATGAATCACGTATTCATTATGTATACAATTATTTAAGATAACACCACCCTCGAGTATTCCTAACACCTGTACATCCTGCATACTAGAGGACTAATGAAAAACCATTCATCTACCTTTATTATTGCAATTTGCATTTAAATCCCTATCAAAACACATGTAAATACATCTAACTTATACAAATTAAAATTCACTATTTATTTATAAATAGTTTCTAATTATATGTATTTAATTCCAAATAAAAGAATAAAGAAGAAAAAATGAAAATAATGAAGTATCAAAGATATTGAATTATCCTAAATCCCGAGACCAGGTCAATATTGAAGTGGTCGATAAGGAATAAAGTATGGAGAGATAAGGGTCTATGATGTATATAGAAACCCTAATTTATAGTCTTTAAACAACCAATTCCTCTATTTTGTTCTTCATTCTTTACACCACAAATAATAAGATGATCGTCATGAAACTTGTACATAAAAATACATTGAAAATTATATAAATATTTACACATAAAAATAATACGTTGTGCAACTGGGACACACAGATGAAAAGTTGTAAACCAAACTTTACATACCAATATCTTCTACATAAAAGCCCAAAATTCAACAAACTCACCTCCATTGTATTATAAATTAAATTATCTATCTAATTAAGGTGGATTCATTTAAAATGGAGTTAAGATGCAAAAGCTGACATTCTGAGTCCCATTTGCACTATAAACATGTATATTTTATTCATATAATTCATTCTTTATATTTTTACTTAGATTATATTTTAATTTCCTGTAGATATTATTTTAAATATATTAATAATCTAAACATAAATTTAAATCATAAAATAAATCATGTATTAAAATATATAGATATACTATACCTATTATGTAAATATTTATTAATGTTTGTAAAGAAGATCAGAAAAAAATAAAATATGTAAAATATGTATCTAAATATATTATAAATAAATAAAATATATACATAAGATAAAAAATATATAAATATAAAATAAAAATAAAATACCTAAAATATTGGTAAATGTACCCATACATATACTTGTAAAAATTATCACCTAAAAAATATGGTTGTAAAAATAAATAAAAATTCCCATAAAATAGTTTGAAAAATAATTAAAAAATCTATGTTTTGACTTTTAATGAATAAAATCATTTATTATTTATTATTGAATTAACAAACCTTTTTATTTTTTGATTTGTCCTATTAGGCCCTATGTGTACCAATAGGAGGCCGACTTTCATTGACTCCAACTCAACTCCGGCCTAGACTCTGACTCTTGTCAAAAGCACCAAACCCCTCACCTTCTCCATTTTCCACTCCTTCTCCACTCCATATCTCTTAAGTTCTCTAGCCTTCTATAGCTCCCTCAACCTTCTTCCACGCCTATCACCCAACTTCCACCAACCCACCTTCTCCTTCGCGCTACCTTCTTCACGAGATGGTCGGTCGCCAAGTCTATAAATAAGGTCTCCCATTTTCTTTTTGAAGTTTGATCCACTTTTATTCTACCATAATTCTTTAATTCCTCTCCCTGAGCCTCCCTAGTGATAGTAGATGAGCTCATTGGGACTAAGGCATGGATAAGGAGGAGGTGAAGCTCGATCCAGGCCCTGTCGGAGTACCTTAGACCAATGCTTTTTTCTGCTCTAGCTAACACCTACTGAGTTATTAGTTTTAGGTTTGTTAGTTTGCATTTTTTATTCTTAGTTTATCTCTATCTTTTTATTTATTTATTTCCTTTTAACTAAAGAAAAAACCAAAAAAAGGAAGAGTACGCCAGAGCTTCTACTCTAGCCACCGCCTCGCTACTTTTGAGCACGTTCCGACCTCAGAGCACCTCCGTCTTCTTCACCTTCATCTTCTATGCATCTCTCCCATCAGATCATGCCGATCTTGCAAGCATCGAGTGCAATCGAAGCACCATCTTCGCCTTTCACCGGAGCTTCATAATGCCAACTGTTTCCGTAATCTTTTGTGAATCCCTTTGGTTGAGAGCCTTCACCCTCAAACTGCAAAGATTTTTGTGCAAGATAGAGGACCCAAACACCTCGTATGGAGGTGAATCGAATCAAGAAGACTAGCTCTAGGTCCTCTTCTTCATCTTGAGCTCTAAGGAACCCGAAAAGGCCCTTTGATAATAATGTGAGAATTAAGTGATGATCATTAGAGACGACCAATTTGAATTAACCAAAAAGATCACTTAATCTATATTCAACTAAATGCAAAAAATAGTCAAATTTATTTTACTTGGGCAAGCCCAACGTAGAACTCAGAGAGATTGTCTCTTTCGGATGAATTTCATATTACTTAGATGCTAGGTTCTCGAGGGAATGTTTTAGTATTTTTTATGGAAACAATGATGAAATGGGAGTGCTGAATGATAACATGAAAATCAAATTAGCCTAGGATGTAGAGTCCAAATTAATGTGCAGATGAGATAAACATTCTAGAAGGCTATTTTTCCTTAATTATTTATGCAATGATAAATCGATAACACATTTTTTTATTTTATGATGTAAAATTGATGCATGAAAAATGAACATTTTTACAGGTTTTTAAGAAAACTTTCGTGCAAATAAAATGACAAATTATGGAAATTTGATAGGAGGTTAAATATGATGAAATTAACCTCCTACAATTTTTTGCAATATTTGGGTATAATTTGAATTTTCTATGACTTAAACAAATAAACTGTGTGATTTTCAGTAAATAGTTTTAATAAATATAAAACCTAATTAATTTCTAGATATAAAATTAACCTAGATGTATATAATTAAGATCTAACAAGAAAAATTTAAGTCCTAAAAGTACTTATTTTACAAACTATTAAAAATATTTACTAGAAACACAAAATAATTTATTTAAAGCTTACACAAACGATGTGATTTTTTTGGTAAATTATAGAGAATAAAAAGACCTACAAATTGTGATTTTTAAAGAATTTTTAAAGCAAGGATCAATTTAATAGGAATTAATTACTCATCGATGGGTAAATATACAATTTCACGGGCAACAAATTTTAGAAAATTAATTCAAGCTCACAAAAATGCCATTAGACATTCACAAGATATAGAATTTAATGTTCTACAATAATTTTGGAATAAAAAGATGATGCAAAAAAAGGTTCCGAACAATACTCAAATATATGGTTCTAATTGCAAAACAAAATGAATAAAAAAATAAAGACAAGAAACTAGCACTTTAGAGCACTTCTTTAATTACCAACAACTGAAGTGGTGTTTGTGCAATATTTCTATATAAGGCATATTATGAGAAAATGCAGTTCTAGGGGTGGTCTAATTAACCACTTCACGAAAAGTTGAGGGGCTCTTAGCAAGTAACCCAGAAGGGTTTTGTTGCTCATATGAGAGGGGGTTGACCCCTTTTTTTCCTTCGTTGGTTCTGTTGGTAATGGATCTCGCAATAGAGGTCACCCTCCTCTTCTTCTCCTTGTCTGAGCTACCTTGCAAGCTATGGTGGATATTGAGGACGGTGTTGATGTCGGTGTCAGGTGGGCGACCGTCATGATCGAGGAAGATGAGCTCCCACTTCCCCTCGTGTACAGAGGTGCACGAAAAGGAATGGCTGCTCTGTTTTGCTCAAGCAATGGCTGCGGGTGGCATAAAGGTAAGAGAATGACAATCTCTTCTTTCCCGAGTTATGAAGACCCACGATGAGCTGTCGCAGGGTGTTACGTACAGCATGCTGCTGGACATTGGATCTTGATGAATGTTCGATTGGTGTTCCTGTGCATCTCATAGATGGGGTCCCCAAAGAGCTATGGAAGGATGACGAATCTCAGGAGCTATAGGTCTCAATTGTGGGTAAACACAAAAAAGGGGGTAATGGAGATGATGGAGGTCCATCTGACTATGATCCTTGCAAGAACATGGGATGCTTGATGATGACTAATATGACATAGAGAAATAGGAGATTTGGGATGAAGGTGTTAACGAGATCACAATTGGAAGGGAGGCGTGAAACTCATGTCGATGGTGGAGGGAAGGAGAAGAATCTTCAGCCACGAATATGACCGGAGTTGGATTGGGTAATGCAAGGTAGAAGTAGTACTGAAAAGGTACAAAAAGAGGGGAAGTGCTCGATGGTGGAGTTGGTTCAGGTGATTGAGAAATGAAGAAGATTTGGGGAAGGTTTCTCTTTGTATATGATTCACAGAGAAGATGAAGGAAAAATGAACAACAAAAAATAAAAGAACACAGTACTATACAACAAGAGAAAGAAGAACAAGATGAGAAAGAAAAGGGAAATAAGAAGGTAGATACTACCTGGAATGGGGTGTTTTCCTGGAGTTGGAGTGGCAGCTTGCTGCTACATTTGGCGCCTCAAGAGCTCGTCAAAAAGAGATCGAAGCTCAACTTCTTCGAACTGAGGAAGAAGCAACAGCAAGAGGATGTCTTCGCATTGGTTCTAGCCTAGAGGGACTCACAACCATCATCGCTCATTCGAGTCCATTGAGTTGTCATCGAGAACGCCCGAGGGTCGGTGGATGGTCTCTATTCTCGTATTAGCGGGTGGCTGGTGATGGAGGTGATCAGAGGGGATTTAAAGGTGGTTACAATTAGCAACGAGAGAGGCGGAAGGTCACGCGATGTGGTGGTTGAGAGAAACTGTGAGAGGGAGTTGTGGAGCGAGTGGATCATAGGGGCTATTACAAGTGTAGTGGAGGAAGAAGCGGAGGTTTCGGCCTGCAGAAGCAGGGAAGGAGATGATCGATTCTTGGTAGTTAGATCATTCGAGAAGATGATAGTTGATGAGGTTAAAAAGTTAAAATAATGAAAATGAAAATAATAAAAATAAAAAAAATAAGATCTGGGATGTTTGATGAAGGGCTCTTCATCCAACGACCCAGAATGATGGCGGATGAAGAGTAGAGGTGACATGTTGCATCTCCAGGAGCTGCTACGTATCACTCCCAGAAAATCCAAATTAAAGATCAAACAAAACTCAAAATAAAATAATAAAAGACCTCAAATGAAAAATTTGTCTCACGAAATTTGTTCATCTCAACGAGATCTACAACTTTCGTGAAGAAACAAAACTAAAAGAAATCATCTCCACAAAACATATTTTTGGTAGTACTTTATGTACATAAAATACTGCAATTTTGGATTTTACAATTTTTTGTGATTTTAAATTAGGAAAAATTCAAAAAAATGAAATAAATATTTACACATTAATCTATTTTTTGGTCTTTTTGATGATAAAGAAATAAAATACAAGGGACTTATATACATATTATATACATATTCTAGGTGGCTTATTTTCTTTGATTTTCTAATTCATATTTGTTATCAATTTTTTTACACTTTATTAAAACATAAATCAAAGAAATTAAATGGAAAATAAATAAATAAAAAAGGGTTAATTTTTATATAAAATAATAAGGTAAAAATCAATCAATATGTATAATATACATTGAGGTCTCAAGTCCCTAGTTTCACATATGAACTCTGATTCTTTTTGAATTTTGGTCTTATATAGTAGATAATTGAATAGACATTAATTCAAAAGTGAGTAGAGTTCATAGAATACTTTATGCGAGAGATATTGGATTATGCCTCTTTTTATCTCAAAACGAAGCTTATATAACAATTATACAAGTTAGTATTTTTATATTTTTTTCTTTATTAATGTTAGCAATATGTACACTACAAAGCTTATTTTATTTGATTTGGAGTTCGTGAAAATAATTAAAAATGGAGGAAGTTATGGGAAAATAATGTATTTATTTTTACGAATTTTTTGGCTTCTTATTAATGCAATGCATGCTAAAATATGAATATTATCTACACATGCATGAATGATAAAAATGGAATTTAATGACTAAATGCAATAAATGACTTGGGAATGGAGATCTATTTTCATATTTTAGAGTGATGAATCACATATTCATCAACCCCCTATACTTAAACCTTGCTCATACCGAGCAACTATTGAATGCATTAGTGAAATGAGATTGGGTTCCATACCAAGGTCAGGAAAAGAAGGTAAAAATGGAGCTCGAATTGACTTTTGTATTAATAATATGGCAGAACTCCTTATGAGAAATATGGTTTTAAGAACAACGATCTCCAGATTATGCAAATCATCATCTATACCCGACTTAGAAGTCATCTTAGATCGACCCCCTCCCAAAGCATCCGACATGAACACTGGATAATTGTCTCTAGTGTGTGAAGGGTGTTATCGCTTCTCATCCAAGATGCTGATCTGCCATGCAATCTCCTCCTCTAGTAACTGATCCTCGAGGAGCCATATACTTTCTTATAAGCTCAGGAATGTGCTAGTTCACAATGAAGAGAGGGAGAAGTCTAGAAGAAGGATAAAAGAAGTGGAGGGTGGCCAGTGTAGTCAATTCTCTTGTGAAGCTTGGCCAATGTAGCCAAGTCTTCACCAAATCTGTAGGTATATAAGGCTTGGACCATTGTAGTCAAATGTTTTTCTTTTTGGAATTGGCTTCTTTTTTGTAGGAATTGTGGTTGCTCTGCATTGATCTTTTGTGGCCCAACAGATATAGGATCTTTTGTTCCACCCATGTTTTGGGGTCTTAGAAAAATTATGCTAGCAGTCCATCCCTCATCTGAAGCATTATCTCAACCCGTTACTCCAGTCTTTAGATTTCCATGCTAAAAAGAAAAAGATACACAATCTTTCAACGTCTAATTTGAATTGAGCTACATGTACGGTGTAGAATACATATTAGTTTCTTATCTAAAAATCTACTCCAAGTGAAGCAACCAGGGGAGACACTAAGAGTCAAAGTCTAGACATTGTCTTGTAAACTTGGAGAATTTAGTCTATGACCTGAAGTTTCTAAAATCCTATTTCTCATTGAAGTTCATTTGAGAATTAAGTAGATAAAGGTTAAGTGAAGTCCACTTTCAGTTTTTAACTCATAACTCAGTTCAGAACCTGTTGACTTTCCACTTTGCATATGTTGATATGGTAATGAAATGTAGATGCATGAAGTGGACATAAATGAAGTGCAATTTTTTTAATGTTGTTTATTTCAATCAAGAACGAATGAGAAGCAATTTTTATTTGAAATGTTTTTTGTTATTCAACCCCATTTTACAATAATTTACAACACAAGTATTATTTATAATAATTTTACAAACAAACTTTTGAAAGATTATACAACTGGTATATAACATACACATTATACAAATTTACATGCATTTTCCAAATTTTACAAACACACTTTTATAATATTTTTAATTTTTTTCCTTTTTGTTTAAATTTTACCCATCCCATAATTACAAAATTTATATACATAAAATGCATGAAAGTGTGAGCTATGGGTAAAGTATATATACAATATATACACACCCTTGCCCCCTTATTCTTAGGATCTGGAAAGCCTAAGTATAGAAGAAGAGCAAAAATGGGACGGTCGAGGTTAAGAGGAGAAGGAATAGATGAATGTATATACAGGGCGGGCATCGGTTCCCCCTATTCTTAGGATCTGGTCAACCTAAGTAGTAGTTGGAGTAAGTGTGAGAACCGATGGGTTGGGGAATAGAAAGAGAAAAATGAAAAAGGAAAGAAGGAGAAAGTCTGGTCAGCCACCCCCTATACTTAAGAGCTGGTCATCCTAATATAGCCACAAAATGAAAATGATGTGAGATTGGGGAGAGTGAAGCAAATCACGAGAGAGGGGAGACAAGAATAAGAAAAACTATACAAGATGGAGTAAGAATATACAAGTATCAAGAAGGTTTGTAACAAACCTTCTTGCAGGAATGGGGAGGTAAAGAATGTACGTGTCATGATCAGAATCGTCCTCACAAGAATAATAATGAGATGAAGGGTTCGTCCAACAAGGGTCGACACATGATCACTTTCTTAAATAGGGCTTAAGAACAATCGAACTAAGCTCAATCATATAGATCACCTCATACGGACTCGATGAGGCATCCCCAGAAAATTCCTTCTATGATGTGTTGAATGAAACTTTCGTAACTGATTTTCTAGAACCTGAAATATTGAGAGGAGGAAGAGAGTGATGCACCTTTAGGGGTTCGGGAGAACACCTCGAGTAATTAATACTCGACTTCTTCTCATTAGATAACCGGATAGAGGATGGGGCAGTCATTTTCTAGGAAAGGGTCAATTAGGTCATGGCGGTATCCTTTGTTGAAGGTCTTGGAGAAAATGTAGGTGAGAGGTCAATTGGTTGTGGCAGTACCAGTACAAGAGTCAGATCATCAAAATGGTCAAGAAAATATGAAAAGGATGGGTCCGTCTCAGGGATAGCTTCTTGTTGTGAGTCTTCTATAGAATATACCATAGCTGTGGTGTGGTAAGTTGTAGGCGATGTCACCTTTCATCATTTGGTGATGGACGACATCTCCATGAGGGGACACGGTAAAGTGTGTTTGGTGATTAGGAATTCCCCTAGTGGATGTGGTGGTATCTAGGTGTGAGGTGTCTCATGACTAATGGTCAACTCGACAATCAATGTTTTAGGTGTAGCAGAGAAGTGGGACTCATCTACATCTCGATTGTCATGGTTGTATGTTGTCATGTGAGTTGCCTTGTGTTGACTTGTGTCCTCAGAGGTCATGTGAAGTTCATGTGTACCCAATGATGGAAAATCAATCACTTGAGTCTCACAATCTGTAGTCACCTTAGCCAAGGCTAAAAACAACTTCACAAAAATAATGGGAGACTGGGTGAATCATCCTCACTACCCAATATCAATGACTGTAAAGTCCACTCTAAGTAGAGCTCCTTGGAAAGTAATAATGATTGAAATAACCCCTCTCGACCGTTTGATGGATCGAGCACCAACTGAATGATCACTCTTGACTTCTTAATTTGTTTGAGTTTGTGCTTGTCGAACACGGAGGTCGGGAAGATGTCAATTGATGAGTCATCGTCAATTCGAGCATAGGTGAATGTGGTGTCTCTGATTTCACACTCAACTATGGTCAATCGCTTCCCTCTGTGGCTCTTGGTCTTTCTACCCATCATAAAGGAGATGTCCATATATACTAGGCGTCTTCAATTCTTGTTCTCTTGTTGCCCAATATCTTAGTCATTAATTTGCTTTTCACAAATATTTTGAGGTCGAGAAAGTGTTCTATGGCCATTATTAAGGGAAGCTCTAGAATCAATTCTTTTGTGATTGCTTCCCTAAGGACAATGTCTAATTTTTTTAAGTCTTTTTCATTTTCAATTTTTATGAGATTTTATGATTTTTCAATTTTTTGGATCTTTTTGATATTGTCAATTTTTTTATCATTTTAAAAGGTGGACGGGGAGTAGGAGAATGGTTAGACTCTAGATAGGAGGACAAGTGGTTAGAGAAGAGGGAGGTGGAATGATTTCTAGTTGTACAAAATGTGTGGGTTCCCTAGTGTCCTCTAGGTTTTCAACATCAAATCTGCTCATTTCATTCTCCACATACATACTCAAGTTGGCAAGAATTTAAATTAATAGGTCAGTGGCATTTCTCAATTTATCCTCTATTAATTCATATCTCTTAACAATTCTAGAAATGTCATCCTATTAATCCTCTATTAATTCATATCTCTTAACAATTCTAGAAATGTCATCCTCCAAAATTTCTCATGACAAATCATGTGATCAGTCCGATCAATTGGAGGATATTGCTGAGAACTTGGTGTCTCATACTCAACATCCCTAATCTCTAGCATGTAAATCTGGGTCGAGTATAGACCATCCATTTAGCAGACATTGGTCAGAGCCTCATGAAGGATATGGTTAGATCCTCAAATGCATCACGGAAGCGTGAGCGTTGTATCGAATACGATGAGGAACAAGTAGTCACACTAGTTGTTCTATGTAGTGGAATTTAAAATTTTTTTCATGCGACGAAACCACATGATCCAAGAAAACTTCTAGGATTGTTTCGTCTAAACCACAAATAAGTAATAGGATTACCTCTTGAAGCGTGGTTGAGATCGAGTCTCTAAATGAAGAGACCTCCTGTCTCAAGTCCGATCCGATAGAGGAGACGCTTGCGAGCGTGTTGATGAAACACGTGCTTCTCGTAGTCCTTGTTGATGATCCAAGCGGCGAATCTCCTGATCTCGACACACGAGATCCGACGTCTTCTTCCCGAGCGAAGTGCACCAAAGGAGACGGAGATCAATGAGCAAACGATCGGGCAGCATAACGACGATGCTGCGACGATGGAGAACCTCTCTAGGGCATCCATGGTGGACGACCATATGAGAGAAGAAGAGAGGGCATGTAGAGAGAGAAAGAGAGAGAGAGAGAGACATGTTCTCTTGTGTGTAGAGAAGAGCAAAGGGGTGTCCTTCTATTTATAATATTTTGGGATCCATGGATCTGAATCCATGGGCAACACAAATCCAATGGCTCTCATTGATTTGTGTTTTTTTAATGGCTAAGATTTGTTGGTGGTAAAAACCAACATAATTAATTTAATTTAGATAAAATCTATATTGATAAATCAATATAAATCAATCCCAAATTAAATCGAGCAATCACGGAGATTATTAGAATGAAGATTGCCTTCTTCCATAATGTGGGATTTGGTGGCAATCCCATGTAATCTCATGATATCTCATGAGATTACATTATTCCATGGAAATCTCCAAGATTTACAACAACACTTGTTGTAAATTATTCAACAAAAATAATTCATAATTATTTTGTAAATATTGCAATCTTGCCATTGGAAAATTGTGAATCACATTCACAACCCAAAATAAAATGTAAATTACATTTTCAAATTAATGTCCAATGTGAATCCAATTACATCAACATTTAATTAACAAATGTAAATTACAAATAGCTCTCTCTTATATATTATAATTCATATTAATAATATATATGATTAATATGGATATTTCTATCCACATTATTCGTGTCCATGATAATTAAATCACATTTAATCATCTTGTATCACTTTTCTCTTGTCCTCAAATAATATGAATCACATTCACATTATTTACATCTTTGATAATCAAATCACATTTAATTATCTAAGATAACTCTCTTTATAATATGAATCGAATTCATATTAATCGTGATAATTACATATAATTTTAATTATCCATTTTTTCAATGCTCGGATACATATATCAACAATAGAATTATCCATGAACTCTTTCATGAATAATGCACTCTCTCCGCGAATACTTGGAGAAAAGGACAAGGAGATTGTATTGTTCCACGTATAGTGACTTGGATATTGAGATCACATCTCAAATCCAGATCTCGGGCCTCCCATAAATGCTTGATTAAATCAAGACCACAAATCTAATCATCTCATTGAATCTGAATAACATTCAGATCAATGTCCAATATTTGGACTAAGATCAGATTACTTCTCTACTGAGAGGAGTCACTAAAATACAGACCCGTTTCATCACTCCCTAGGAATGGAAGCATCATGGTTATACAATCGTTTATGATCACATACCGTCAGGTACTCCCAATACCTATACATCCTGCATACTAGAAGACCCAGAATAATCCCGAAGTATAAGATCAATTTTACATTGTCTACTTCAGGGATTTATCATTAAGTTTCTCATTCGAGCATTGGGAATTGGTATCGATCATATACTTTCCAAACATATATATCAAATCTACAAATTCAGTCAAGCTTCTAAAGCGAGACGACCGTGCATGGAATTTGGTTCTCCCCAATATCTCATGAGTGAGCTCATGTCTTCTGGTTCAGTAATGAACCTGTCCCTTTGAGAGATCGTATTACTCATATGCCCTTATATGCACACCAGCGCGCCGGTGTATAGACCTTGATTAGGTCATCAACCTATTGGTCTGCCAAATGTACATACCCAGACATATAGTAACATATCTATCTTCGGTCAGAGGATGCGTGCCTATATCGTGACAGCTTACGTTATAGGACTTTGGTTATCTCGATCTCGTTAAGTCAACTCTTTGACCTAACTAATCTGACACCTCCGAATCTCTATTCCTATGCAGAGGACCTGCACCAAGAGGTCAATCAAATATCAGCCTAACTGAGAAAGGATTTCCATCTCCTCCTCATGCTGGAGATCATCTCTCAATAATCATTTGACAGTGCTTGATGAGTCCTCAATCTAACTCTTTAGATATTCATCCAAGCACCAACCTCTATGATTCAATCACTGAATCTACAGCTGTATGATCATCAAGATGGCCATGGTACATAACCCTAATTGTACTAAGGTATCTATTATGGAAATAGGTTATTCTTCATTTCAGATCAGGGAATGATATTCGCAATAACATTTATTGCATAATGGCTCGCCGTGGGCTCGCATGTCCAACAATCTCCCACTAGCCCAAACAACTATTAATGGTCTAATCATTTAAACATACACTCATGTGACAATCATTGGCTATTTAGAAAATAGCTAGGTAAGCTGATCAGTCACTCTGTTCCCAAGAGACTATGCCAAGTCCTTTTATGGCACTTGCATATCTCCTAGTGATAGTGTTCGCATCCAATGCAAATGTTGCATCTTATGCAACCAATAATCAATACAGTCAAAGCAGTTATAACGTCCTTGATACTACTGCTCAGCAATTATTATGAACAGTATTACCGTAATCCTTATCAGAATACCCTTATTCCTGGAGATCTCTATCTCCTGTGGTATCCGTAGTTAAGACCTTTTAGATCACTATCTATAAAGCCTTAATTTCTTGAAGATAAGAATTAGAGATTACACTCTCTAAAGTCTTATCATCTTTGAAGATATTGATATTACTCAATCAAGTGTCTTATCTCCATAGTAGGATTAGTAATAATTTACTACTCCCACTGCATGGCAGACATCTGGCTTTTGTATACATGTAGCATACACTCAACTTCTTGGAACTGATGCACAAAGGGCAAGCAGTTCTAGCATTCACTTCCTCAATTCCTTGAGGTTTTATCCCTTTAGATAGGTCATTACCATATCTTAAGGGAAAGAATCCTTTCTTGGAAATTTCCAGAAAATAGAAATGTCCAAGGCGTACCATTAATGTGATGGTCCCAATATCCTCTTCTCTTTGCTTCTGAACAACTTTAGAACTAAGATCTAAGAGGTATCCTTGAGATCATATCTCAGGTGTGGGACAACCATATTATAAAATACTTATTATTATCATCCTTAGATTATTCCAAAAGATTAGGATATCTACATTTAGCACGATGAACACAATGGCACTCCCACTAAGCTGCACATGGTTTATCAAGATTTTATCTGAAACCATAACATTTATGATTTCATCAAATCCAATATTCCAACTACAAGAAGCTTTTTTTAGTCCACAGATGGAATTCCTTAGCTTGCACTCTTTGCTTTCCTCAACCATGAAGCCGTAGGGCTGCTTCATGTGAATGTCCACAGAGAGGTGTTCATGGAGAAATGCAATATTGACTTTCATCTTAAAGATGTCAAAGTCAAGTTGTGTAGCTATAGTTAGCAATATTCTGATAAGTACAAGCATGATAACTGAAGAGCATGTCTCATCACAGGTGATGTCTTCTCTTCGGTGTGTAGCTCATGGCTACGAACCGTGCTTTGAAGGTCTCTACCTTCTCGTAAGGTTCCCTCTTTCTCCTGAAGATCCATTTACTCCTTAATGGGTCTTAATCATATAGGTGGATCCTCGAGGGTCCATATACAACACTTGTATATGAAGTCTACTTTAGACTTTATTGCTAACATCCATCTTTCCATGTCATGAACTTTAGAAGCTTCAATATCATTGTCAGATTCAACTGACACATGGAATCCATCTTCAAACTTTTTTGAAGAGGTATTATTGTTTCATCTTTAATTGTCCTTTCAGTTTCCAATTTTAGGAGCCCCATTATCTTCAAATGATTAAATTAGTTCCTTCACTTCATTTTCATCTTGATTCTCAAGAGTCTCATCCTCTAAGAATCACATTCTCATAGATGCGATCTTTTAAGAATCTCAAGGTCATAAAGTAGGTATCCAGTACCATCCTTTATATCCCTAATGAAGTAGCACTCTCTGGTGCTAGATTCCAGCTTACTAGCATGGAACCTTGTTAGGATATATAATGTAGTCTCTACAACATATATATACCTGGAAACTAATAGATAATTATGCTAATATTCATCATTGATCATATCATGTCTCACATGATCCAAATATATCTCCCTACAACTCCTATTGAGTTTAGGTTTATTAGAGGAGTGAGATAGAAATGATATTCATATCTCTATAAGGTATTCTATGAATTCATCTAATAGGTATTGACTACCTAGATTAGATCAAATTCATTTAATCTTCCTTCAAACTTTGGTTCTAAACCAAAATTGTGAACTCTATGGATATTTCAAAGGTTTCTTAGTGAAGAGAAGAAATCTCATATCACAAATAATCATCTACAGATATCACATGTCCATAATGTTTATTCTGATATAGATGTTTAACATACATCAATATGTATGAGATCTTGAATACCTTGACATCTTACACCACTCCAAGGAAGGGTGTATTGGACATTTCTACTTTTGAATACAATATTCACAAGTATGTAAGATTTGAACCTTTAGACAATATAAAGCTTCATCTCTTATCAGTCTATTGATCACATCAACAGACTAATGTCTAAAACATGATGCCAGATCATTGTCAAATGATCTTTATCCTCCTATTGATCTTTAAAGGTTTAAGTTTCAGTATTAGAAATCTTAATGAACCATTCGTTAATTTTCTAATTTAGTGGAGTCCACTAGATGTTAGATTACAATCTAAAATATATCCATCTTAACTCTCTATGATAGGTTTTATCCAGAATTCATGTTTATTTCCAACATTTAGAAATAAATTATGAGTGTATTCTAATATCCAGGTCACAGAGACATTCTTTAAGACTAAGGGCTCCCACTGAAAATATGAAGTCTATTGATCCAATGGAAATTGTTGCAACAATTGCATTACTTCCAACATGGATGACCGTTAAACCTTAAGATCAAATTTCTAATATTATAATACAGGAGCAACCAATTACAAGTGTCATTAGAAGATTGAGATACAATTATTAGACTTTATCTTGTCAAATACGTAAGTCAATTTCAATGATTATATGTAGATTATTATGATGTACTATCTGAATCCTTCTCTAAGGATTCTAGATAGATTTGATAGTCATACTATCAACACATCAACTTATTGCAGTATTGGCATTCATCCAACTCTTTGGATGTCATATGGAAGTCACAGAAGTACAATCAACTCTTTGACTATACATCTTACTTGGGTCCAACCCATGCTTCCACTGCGTTCCCTTTATCTATAAGCAACAATTGCTCAAGACAAAGGATCTCTTATGTTAAAATCAAAAATTTTCAATATAAGAGTATTTCAACATTTATACATGCTTCATTCAGTTTATACAATATGAATATTATGAAGCTTCATGAATGACTGGAGTATAGATAGTAGAATGATGACACTCATCATATCTACATCCATTTAAACTCTTAAAACTTAGGTTCAGGTAGGTACTCAAACAATTTGAATACATCATCTCCTATAGAGCCACCACGTTGCATAATGCAGAGAACCATGTCATTCATGATTATATGTCGATAACACATATGTATGCCAGAACATCTTCTTAGATTTTATAAGGATTATTTGATAATTACGATCATTATCGACATGTCACTTCAAAAGTACATTCGACGAGATTAAGACTTATAGAGACATACAAACCCTAGGGTTTTAGTCCTATTGTCTATTTAATTATCATTCATCAATATTATGAGGAAACTTGCACATTGCAACCACATACATTATGTGTCAAATTGCAAGTACAATATCTGGATCATAGGTCCAATCCATGTTATTCTACTGGTTATTATTGAGTATAACATTGAGTGGGATCAAAAAAGGGTTATCTGAAATAAGAAATTTGCATAAACATATATAAATATATAATTTACTTTGATTTAGGAATTTTTATATCAAAGTTGTCTTGCCATGTCAACGATGAAAGTTCATTCCCTTAATCACTTTTAATGTAAGAGATATACTTACCATTATATCTCAAGCAAGATCTGGGATCTCCTTCCTTATCTTTGTTACATCCAAATAATATGAGAACCTGTAACTCAGATAAAAAGAAGCGGGAACACATTCCTCCTTGCAAGTCCAACTTGCATCTCCCAATTCGGTCTTTAACACCCAGGCCCACCACCCCTAAGGTGATGTTGACCCGTCATTAATTGAACCAACCGTCAACTCGCTATGCACAATCCAATATCGCCCCAATAATATGAGGACCCGACATTGGAGTAACTACGCATACGTTCTTACTCTTTCGAGAAGCGACGAGCCTGATCCAAATGGATCATATGCAGGAGCTGTCACTTCGGACAGACGTCTCCCACATACAATATCTGGCGACAGAACCCTTCGCCTAGATGAGAGACCATGGATGTCACTTATGTGATCCTCCACCTCATATTCAAATTTTATACAATTATTATGAATCATATTCATATAATTAATTCTTCCAAGGGAAATACACATCTATTCATAATAGAGTGTTTTTAATTAGACATAATTAATTCAATCATATTAAATTAATTATCAATCCAATTCAATCAACAAACTTGATTGTTTTTACTTGAATATATATATATGGTATTATCTCAAAGTACGTATTAATTCAAATTTTAATAATTAGAAAAATACATCATGATCTCTCAGGTATCATTCGTTCCCTACCCGCTGTCATGGCCAGTACCGGCGGGTGTGGGACGGACCGCAACCGGTGCGACCCGCTACCCCAGCGATCCACGACTAGACACCATATCCACCTCGGGAAAAAATAATGCCGAGTCAATCACTTTGTACTTGAGATGATCATCTGTTTTTCAACCGAAATTATACCACATAGTAATAAACAAAATAATTTTGATTATAAGGAAATTTGCTAACCAAATTCCCAATCCTATTCAAGCAAGTTGTTTGTTGATTGTGTTTCCAATTATGATCTAGATCAAATCTAATCAATTTATTGGTTGAGGTCAAGTCAATTAAGAAAATAATCATCATTAAATATTTCTCAAATATTTTTCATAATTATTTTATGAAATTAACAATTAATTTCACTAATTGACAATCACATGGTTCTTGATTAGGACAGTAATTTCAGCAGTGACTCCTACTTACTAAAATTAACATATCTCAATCAATTTAAATACAAATTAGACAAAATCAATTTTCAAAGAGTAATAATTTGATTTAGGACAGAACTTAAGTGATATTTCACGCATTTTAAGGCAGATCAAAACAGTAATTAACTCATTAATCATGTTAAGATTTGCAGTCCCCGCAACAGTAAATACATGTTCATTAAAACAACCATATCTCGAGCAAACGGAATCCAAATAACGTAAACTCAGATCCTATGGTTTCCTTATTTAATGGGGAACAAAATACAAGTTTTATTTTCGTTTTTAAACAATTCAAACAGGGCCGAAAATAATCATAAACAGAGATGCGAAAATGAAATGCGATAAAACTTTCGCAACCCTAACGAACCCAAGTCGGCTTAGGTTTAAGGATCATATCCGAAACCATCGACCTATGGATCTGATACCACTTGAAGGATATGGTTAGATACTCAAGCACATCACGGAAGCGTGAGCGTCGTGTCGAATACAATGAGGAACGACTAGTCACAATAGTTGTTCTATGCAGCGGAATTTAAAATTTTTTTCATGCAACGAAACCACATGATCCAAGAACACTTCTCGGATTGTTTCATCTAAAATACAAACAAGTAATAGGATTACCTCTTGAAGCGTGATTGAGATCGAGTGTCTAAACGAAGAGACCTCCTGTCTCAAGACCGATCCGACGGAGGAGACGCTTGCGAGCGTGTTGATGAAACACATGCTTCTCGCAATCCTTGTTGATGATCCAAGCAACAAATCTCCTGATCTCGACACAAGAGATCCGACGTCTTCTTCACGAGCGAAGCGCACCAAAGGAGACAGAGAACAATGAGCAAACGATCGGGCAACATAACGACGACGCTGCGGCAATGGAGAACCTCTCTAGGGCATCTATGGTGGACGGCCATATGAGAGAAGAAGAGAGGGCCTGTAGAGAGAGAAAGAGAGAGAGAGACTTATGTTCTCTTGTGTGTAGAGAAGAGCAAAGGGGTGTCCTTCTATTTATAATATTTTGGGATCCATGGATCTCAATCCATGGGCAACACAAATCCAATGGCTCTCATTGATTTGTGTTTCTTTTAATGGCTAAGATTTGTTGGTGGTAAAAACCAACAACAATTAATTTAATTTAGATTAAATCTATATTGATAAATCAATATAAATCAATCCCAAATTAAATTAAGCAATCGTGGAGATTATTGGAATGAAGATTGCCTCCTTCCATAACATGGGATTTGGTGGCAATCTCTTGTAATCTCATGATATCTCATGAGATTACATTATTCCATGGAAATCTACAAGATTTACACTGTCTACTTCAGGGATTTATCATTAAGTTTCTCATTCGATCATTGGGAGTTGGTATCGATCATATACATTCCAAAAGCATATATCATACCCAGGTGTTTATCGTATACTTTCCAAAAGTATATATCAAACCTACAAATTCAGTCAAGCTTCAAAAGCGAGATGACCGTGCACAGAATTGGGTTCTCCCCAATATCTCATTAGTGAGCTCATGTCTTCCGGTTCAGTAATGAACCTATATGATCCCTTTGAGAGATCGTATTACTCATATGCCCTTATATGCACACCATCGCGTCTGTGTATAGACATTGATTAGGTCATCACCTATTGGTCTGCAAAATGTACATACTTAGACATATAGTAACACATCTGTCTCCGGTCAGAGGATGCGTGCCTATTTCTTGACAGCTTATGTTATTAGACTTTGGTTATCTCGATCTCGTTAAGTCAACTCTTTGACCTAACTAATCTTACACCTCCGAATCTCTATTCCTATGTAGTGGACCTGCATCAAGTGGTCGGTCAGATATCAGCCTAACTGAGAACGGATTGCCATCTCCTCCTCATGCTGGAGATCATCTCTCAATAATCATTTGACAGTGCTTGATGAGTCCTCAATCTAGCTCTTTAGATATTCATCCAAGCACCAACCTCTATGATTCAATAACTGAATCAACAGCTGTATGATCATCAAGATAGCCATGGGACATAACCCTAATTGTACTAAGGGACCTATTATGCAAATTGGTTATTCTTCATTTCAGATCAGGGAATGATATTCGCAATAACACTTATTGCATAATGGCTCATCGTGGGCTCGCATATCCAACACCTCATATGTTCAAGTAAATAAACATGGGGCTTGTAGATTGAGTTCATGGGTCCAATCACCGTATGTGTAGGATTTCCGAATGGGTGGTATGAGGGTTAGTCAATACGAGCTTGACCGTTGAGGTCAATCAAGTCCGGAAAACGATAGGGTGTACGCCTCTCTATTTGGTTTGTTCTCTCGACCATTTTATACCCTAAGGTCAAGTCAGGATGTGTATATTTAAATCATTGACATGTCCGATCATTCATATGGGGAAATAACGAGGCTTGTGGGGGTAATTAACTTTGCCAATCATCTGTCTCAACAATGGCTTGATTCAGGAACATGGTCAGTCAGCCCAGGATGGAAGTGGATTCGGAGTGTAAGAATGTGGGGTAGGTGGGAAGTGCCAAGAAGTGGAGAAGTCGGTCGGAGTTCCGACTTCGTAGTTGGAATGGGGTGGAGGGCACATGGAGGAGTGAAATGGTAAATATGGACAATAATCATTAAAGAGAGGATACATGTAGAGTTCGAGTATGGAGATCGATAAGATGATATCTTCGAAAAGAAATGAAAGTGTGTCGAGTAGAAAATGTGCAAATGCATAGAAGGATAACTGATTAATCGCTAAATGCATGAATTAATTTGTATCCATTATAGAACAGGAACTTAGCAAATCATGCAGAACTGAGAAGAATCTTAGTGACGAGGCTCTCAGCATAAATTTATATACCTGGGAAGTCCAGGGTCGAAAACAGGGACACGAGCAACTAAATGAATAAATTTGAGTGTCAAATATTTAATATAATAATTTATAGGATGATAATAAAAAGCGGATGCACAAAACTCAAAAGAGATAAGTTTTCAATACATTTTTTTATGCAATTAAGTTAGATGAAGACAATAATGCACAAACATCACAATGATGGCAAACACATTGTGATGACAAACATCACAGTGATGACATTAAGTAAAGACACGTCAGAAGACTTGGATTTATCACAAAAATTCCTTGAATTAATTTAGTGATTAATGATGCATGAATCATATAAGCGATGGTCTAATAATCAAAAGCATTCAATAATGATTAATCTTTTTATATGTTGAATTAATCAACATGTGATTAAATCAATTAATGTTTAATGATTCTGATGAAAACAATTATAATAGAGTAATTAATATTTAGTATGAATATCAAAATCAATTTTTCACTAAGAGTCCTTTTTCAATTTCATTTAGAAGTAACAAATCAAGCGTGATTTTAAAAATAAAATTCGCAATAAATCATGCCAATATAAAGAGCGTTCAAATCAGCATTCAAACGAGACCAAAATCACTTCATTTGGATTTTTAAATAAAAGGTTATTTAAGGTGTAATCCAGGGGCATTTTTTCTATAAAAAAACAAGTTCTTATCACAAAATAGGATAATTTGGACTTAATTGGAAATAAAATAAGCTGGAAGAGCTAAAGTGTAAATTTCATAATGCGGATGACTTATCTGTAATAAATTGAAATGTGAGGATAGGCGCTACAATTTTCCTTCTCACGTGCACACTACATGTGACTCGGCTAGGCTCGAAAAAGGAGGCATGGTACACATGGCTACTTTCGATGGTTCGCAAGAGGTTTGGATGCAGGCTCGTTTCACGACCCTCAAGGATGAAGCGTTGCCTTGGATATGGTGACGTGGCATGATGATGTCCATTGGATCATGCCCAATATAGGGTATCCAACAGTTACTGCTACTCGAGGGTTCTTCGACTCCTCCGCATGTGGAAAAACTTAGGCTGGACTCTGGTGAAGTCTTAGATGCTCCTCTACTACTCCTCCACTGCTCTTAGGTGTCTAGCACAATGCTAAAGTCCCGACGAAGATGGCACGACATCAATGGAGGAGTTCCAACGTCTAGATGTCGTCGAAGATGGAACGGTATCCGGGAAGAAGATCCTGATTGGAGCTCTTTCTAAATTTCTGGCCATTGAGGCTTCTCCCTCCTACAAGTGTTAGTATGACAAAGGATGAAACACATGCATCGGGTTTGATGCAAAATGTGAGGTGAAATGGGGGCTCTTTGGTCGTGTAGGATCGATGCCTGAATGGGTTCTAGGATGGGATGATAACTAGAATGGATCGGGGTGGATACACTAAAGGAGAAGTGAAATCAACTAGAGGAAAGGAATGCTTGATTGATGGATGGATTGTGATTATATCCATGTAATTAAATGAGGATATAAGCCAATCATTGGATCTTAAGAAAATAGTCAAATCGTGAATGAAAAGAAGATCGAGTGAAAAGACTTACCTATGAAGAAAATTCAAAACATTTTATACAGAAATCAGATTCAAGAATATAATACGATACTCATAACCCTAAAAAGTGTTGAAAAATTTTAAATATGATCTATGGCTAAAGTATATATGTAATATATACGGTAGACCACCATATACTTAGCTTTTGTTATGTTCTCATAGCAAAAAGTGATATGAAGCCATAGCTCAACTAAGCAAAAAAGAATATACAAGAACTGATGACCAGAATAAGACAAGTGTGAGAATGAGAAAAAAAGGTTAGAATGAATACAAAAAAATGCCTCCTATACTTAGGTTTTGAAAAACCTAAGTAAAGAAAAAGAGGTGAAATATAAAAGAAACCGCATAATATACATAAGACTAAATAATGAATATAGAATGAGTAGGAAGGAATTTCCCCTATACTTAAGATGAGAATAGCGTAAGTGTAGGTTGGAAAAAGAAATCAATGTCAAAGGAAATCTACAACTATGAATTCAGAATGAATAAGAATCTATTGATGTTGAATCTTGTGATGTGAATCTATTTTGATAATCATGCCTTTTTTGAGAAATCTGAAATTGAATCACTAGGCAAGAAGTCAATCATCTCAACAGGAGTTGGTGTTTCTTTTGATTCTATAAAATGCTTAAGTAACTGTCTTTTAACCAAAAAGGAAGGCACATTCTCTGAAAGCTTCAAAATCTCTACACTGCCATTTCCATGCACTTCCTTTACTATAAAAGGACTCGTCCACCTTTATTTAAGTTTCCCGTAGAAAATCTTTAACTTTGCATTAAACAACCATACCTTTTGTCCTGGGACAAAGTTCTTACATCTAATATGCGCATCATGCCACTTCTTAACTTTGTCCATATAGATCAAGTTGTTGTCATATGCTCGGTTGTTGATTTACACTAACTCATTTAGGTCAAGGTCTCTACATAACTTCCCTAAGTGAGATCTCTAGTTGATCTTCTTTATTGCCCATTCAGATTTGTGAACTAATTTAGTGGGCAAATGACATGGATTGTCGTATATCCTAAAAGGTGAAGTGTCAATAGGTGTCTTGTAGGTCGTCTTATAAGCCCACAAAACTTGGTCTAACAACTGAGGCCAATTCTTCCTATCAGGACGGACTAACTTTTGAAGAATGTTCTTCAGCTCCCTATTTGAAACCTCTTCCATGTCGTTCGATTGTGGGTGGTAAGGACTTGTTACTCTATGCTCAAATCCGTAGTCCTTTGCTAAAGATCTCATCATTCCATTCACAAAGTGGCTACCCCTATCAAATATCAAAACTTTTAGAACCCCTGAACCATAAAATAATATGATCCTTTATGAACTTACAAACAGTCCTATTGTCTGCGGATCAGGTTGGAATAGCCTCCACCCATATCGACAAATAATCCACCGCTAACAAGATGTACTCAAAATCTTGGCTATTAGGGAGGGGACCTATGAAATCTAAGTAACAAGCGTCAAAAACATCACAAAAAATCACAGGTTTCATGAGCATCTCCTCTCTAGAACCAACCGTCCCTCCCATCCTCTGGTAAACAGGGCGCGACCGTACAAAATCAGTAGCATCTCTTAATAAGGCCGGCCAAAACAAACCACATTGTAACACCCTGTGAGCAGTTATCTTTCGTGAATGGTCTCCTCCAGCCACAAGTGAATGACACTACATGAGGACACTCTAGTTTTCATCCTGAGGAGTACACCTTCTCCATAAACAATCTGGTCCTTCAGTGAAAAGGAACGGATCCTCCCAATGGTATTTCTTCGAATCCGACTTGAGTCGGTCTATACTATTCCTAGTCCAACCACGGGGAACTTGCTTGGAGACAAGGTAGTTCACCATGTTGGCATACCATTGGAGTAAGTCTATAAGACAAATCGATTCATCTGGAAAGGTTTCTCTAATAGACTCAAAATTAGGGGAATCTTTTATCTCAATCCTCGAAAGATGATCAGCCACTTCATTTTTTACTCTAGGTTTATCCTTAATTTCCAAATCAAACTCCTAGAGTAACAATATCCACATAGGAAGACATGCCTTCGCATCCTTCCTTTCCATGAGATAATTAATGGTTGAATGATCGGTGTATGTTGTCACTTTTGAGCCAAGAATCACAGGCCTAAACTTCTCTAAAGCCCAGATTATGGCAAGCAACTCTTGGTCTCTGTGAAATTTCTATGTGCTCGGTCTTAACTTTGCTTGTGTAGTGAATAGCGAATGGAATATGATCTCGTCGCAGCCCTAATACATCTCTTATAGCAAAATACGAAGCGTTAGACATGATCTCGAAGGGAGGAGACCAATCAGGAGCCTGCATAATCGTCGAGTCACAAATCTTCTTCTTAAGGAGCTCGAAGGCCTCAAGACACTTATGATCTATAAAGAACTCGGTGTCCTTTCCTAAGAGCTCAGTCAGGGGTCATGCAATCTTAGAAAAATCCTATATAAATCATCTATATAATCCAAAGTGACCCAAAAATGATCGTACTGACTTGATGTTGGTTGGTGGATCAAGTTTCTTGATCACATCCACCTTGGCA
Source organism: Ottelia alismoides (assembly GCA_037367405.1). Taxonomy (NCBI): domain Eukaryota; kingdom Viridiplantae; phylum Streptophyta; class Magnoliopsida; order Alismatales; family Hydrocharitaceae; genus Ottelia; species Ottelia alismoides. Next base: position 97,551 of record JAZKJV010001809.1, on the reverse strand, counting down.
GGGTCAACCTCCATTCCCTTTTTGGAGATGACATGCCCCAACACGATACCCTCCTTAACCATAAAGTGACTTTTCTCCTAGGAGAGTACTAGATTCACCTCTCAAAACCTCTGAATGACTCGGTCCAAGTATGCTAAACAAGAATCAAATGAATCGCCATGGACCGAGAAGTCATCCATGAAGACCTCCAAGAAATCTCCAACCATCTCGGCAAACACGACAATCATGCACCACTGAAAAGTATATGGGGCATTGCATAGCCCAAAAGGCATGTGCATGAATGCATATGTGCCTGAAGGACATGTAAAAGTGGTCTATTCATGGTCCTCAAGGGTGATGGATATGTGATTATATCCTGAATCCAATTAAGAAAACAGAAGAACTCCTTACCCGTTAATCTCTCCAAAATCTGATCAATAAAAGGTAGGGGAAAGTGATCTTTCTCGATAATGGCATTCAAGCACCTGTAATCGACATAGACATGTCACGACATGGGTACTCGTGTCGCAATCTTAATTCCCTCCTCATTGATGACCATCTGAATTCCCGAATTCTTCGGGATAATATGTAAAGAGGCCACCCATTTGGAGTTAGTGATTGGGTAGATAAAACCCGTTCCGCACCACTTCTCTCTCTTTCTTAACTACTTCCCATAGTTTTGGATTAAGTATCATCTGGAATTCACGGGAAGGTTTAGCATTATCCTCAACATAAATATGGTGTGAACAGAGTGCGAGGTTTATACCAACAAGATTTGACATCGTCCATCTATGGCCCTGTGGTTCTTTTCTAACATTTCTAACAACTCCTACTCCACAGTCAACCTAAAGTTAATAATGACTAGAAACTTATTCTTTGGTCCCGCAAGAAAGGAATACTTAAGTGTAGGAGATAGTGGCTTCGATTCTGGCAAAGAAGAATCACCAGGTACTTCAGGTTGAACTGCCACTGAATGTGGATCTGTGCTACATAGTGGAGTTGAATCATCTATAATGCTACCCACCAACTGAATTGAAGAATAAGTAGTCAGATCGCTAAAGAAACACTATAGTTCGGCCAAAGTTGCATCTGACTAATCATCTAATTCCCTTGATTCTTCCAAAGGAGAAGGAACCGACAAGTCCAAAGGGACTTCTAAGTCACCAAGGGAATAGGGAGATGCAGAACTCAAGAACACTGGGAACGTCACAACAACTGCTCTGCGTACACTGTCCTCTCTAGATGAGAGGGTATTTCTTTTTACTGTCGGGTTCTGACTCCAAATCCCAACTGTGTTAACTACATTGCAGTCCGCTTCTGAACATGAAGAGAAATCTGTGCTAGGCTCTGAATCAGGTCGTTGTCATTTCATCTGCTTCATCTGTAGTTCCACTTATCCGCCTGGAGAACAGAACTTCATAAATGAAGCTCCAGCGGTCCTAAGGAAGGGTCACCCAAGGATAATATGTGAATCTCTCCAATGATTGAGGATGTCCATGTCAATGACAGTGAAGTCCACCCTATAGTCTTGTCCCCAAGATAATGACATCCTTGATCACACCTTTAGCCTTTTTCATCGATTCATCCACAAACTGAAGTAAAGCTCTAGATCTTCGTAGTGGTCCCAACTTCAGTTTCTCATATAAGGCAAAAGGTAACAATTTGATCGAAGATCCATTATCTAGGAGAGTGCATGCAAATACGATGTCATCGATATGACTCACCACATAATGTGCACCTAAATCGCTCTCCTCTTTGAAAAATGTTGGTTCTTGAGATAAAATGTAGTGGCAACTGAGAGAACATGTGTCTTGACGTAACTGTTAGGTTTCTTCATGCTAACTCTGCTAGGAGTGCATCTCACCTTCAAGTATTTCTGAAATACAGGATGACTGGCTACATAATCATCAAATGGCACCTTAACCATAATGTTATAACTACAAAATCATGTCATTTCAGGATCATCTTTTTTAATCTAATTTATGATGTGCTTTCCTGCCGTAAGAGCATGGGGGAAATGGATTGCAAAAGAAGGATGTAAATACTCAAATTCATAAATAGAAACATGCACTTTATTATTCTTAGAATATGAGTTTTTCACAATTGAATCTTTACATTTGGAATAAAAACTAAATCATCTACTACATGTTGGGGAATGCCTGCTGAATGTGCATTCTCCTCAATAGAAGGTTTAAGGTCCTCCGCAGACTCTGAATTTGTTGCATGTTGCGATGCTCTCATCTTCCTCTCTCTTCTTCTTCTCTTTAATGTCTCTGTAATTGTGACCCTCTATGTGAAGATGCTTGGCTTCATCATCCTCTGATGTCTCCTCAAGCTGAGCCTAAGAGTCAGTCCTCTCCATGTCCCTTGCCCGATCAGGTACGAACACGGTTCGTCTGCTCCTGAGAGACATATGAGTAACACAATCAAACAGAAAGATATCATACTCAGATTTGTGAGAATATGAGTAGTATACCTGATCAAAAGAATGTTGTTGCAGCTGGCTTGTTCAGGATGTTGGGATTAGCCTGAATCTAGGCGGGAATTGATGTAGAAGATGCAGTACGCTCATCATGTAGATGGGAAAGACGATTGAGATCAACCTTCAAATCCTGCACCTAATTCTCGTAGGAACACAACTCCTCAAGAATCTGTCTCTAAAAATCAAGGGAACCCAAAGATGAATGTTGTTGTTGTGAAGAAGGGAATTAAGAATGTGGATATTGGCCCTAATGGCCATGGTACTGATGTTGCTAAGTATGATGCTGAACATGTGGGCCCTGTTGGCCCGAATGGTACGTCTGTTGATGCACGTACTGTTGTTGTTGTCTCGGTGCTTGCGAAGGAAAAGCTATAGAGATCTATGGTGTTGGAAGAGGAGTAGGAGTAAATGTTTTGTTGTAGAAGGTCCGAGGACGCTGGTAGGAAAAATGATCCCCAAAACTCCTCTTCCTGGCATGGTCATTGGTATACCACACACCATTTACCTCCCACACCTAAGAAGGCTCCTCAAAAACTGAATCGACAGAATGTGGCTATTGTTGGCAAGAATGGGATAGGGGTGGTCCTCTACCCATGGTTTTACGGCCCTGACATCTATTGCTCCTGTATATGATGAACATGGTATACAGGAGCTGCAGATGCAGTCACAACATGTACCCTCATCTTGGATACCTTCTCAGAAATCTCTACCATCTGCTTAGGTAGTTTGGATAAGTTGTTGTCCAACTCATCCATCTGCATATCGATCCTTTCAACTACTGTAAGTTTGTATGCTATAATGCCCATGTCAAAAGGATCCATTATAGACTGAGTACCCCATTAGATGAATAGGACGGGGGTCTCACTGAGCCCTACTTGCGGTCTATGCTCTACTCATCTTGACCATTCGCTCGAACACCTTCCAAACGGTGTCTGCTTCACGTGAAGTATAGCTGCCTCCACAAGCAACACTAACCATACCCTACACCTCAAGATGTAGACCGCAATAAACAGATTGAACCAGGATGGTAGGTTCTAAGCCGTGACAAGGACACTTCTGTAAGAGATCTTCGAATCTCTCCCATGTATCACAGAAGACTTCATTGGGAAGTTGGGAGAAACTCGTGATGCGTGAGCGCATCAAATTAGTTCTACTCAAAGGGTAGAACTTTAGAAAGAGGACCTTGAACTGCACAAAGGTAGTTATAACTACCCCCAAGTTCTTCATCCAATAATCATCCTTCTCCTTTAAGGAAAAATGAAGGACTTTGAGCCTAATGTAGTCTTGGTTAACCCTAGGATTCCTAAGGTTAGTACAGATAAACTAAAAGTCCCTAAGGAATGCGTATGGTTCTTCTTTTGCATTCCCATGAAAATGAGGCAACATGCTAAGAAAGTGCATCTTCAACTAATATTCTAATTCTAGATCGGCTGGGCTCAACCAACTGACCATCTAAAACTGCTCATGATTGTTTGTTGCTTCCAAAGATGCATCTCTACCCAACTATAACTAGACAAGTTGTGCTCTCATAAGTACTTGGTTCTATTTGGATCCTGCTAGCCTAGCTAGTATTGCATGCATGGGGTCCTCTCGTTCCTCCTCCTCTCCATTCTGTTTCTTAGGAGGCATCTTAATTGTCTCTTCATTACCTTCATCAAACAAAGGATTGGAGTGAGATGTAGATGAAAAATCAAATCGACCTCACCAAGGAAGGTTACTTCTAAACAGAGATGGTTTAGAAGGAGGGTTACTTCTAAACTGAGATGGTCTAGTTAAAGAAGAAGAAGAAGAAGGGGATTGGACCGGTGAAGACATGAGATTTGGGCGGTTCAACGACAAGCTCACAAAGTCCGAACAAATATCCGACCAATTATCCATCTTCGAGTTTCAAAAGATACGAGAATGGAGCACGCTCGATACCAAAATGATTCTAGTACTGCTGGGCACGTGAATGTGCGGAGTTACTCACATAAAGCAATCAATACAAATCCCTTTGAATTGATTCACTAACTCAACACTGAAGGCATGTGATGATGGCCTTATTATCTTGCAAATTTTAGTTTAGTGATTCAGAACAATCTTATGCAATCTCCCAGATGTAGTCCCTTAATGTAGTTCAAGTTCAAGCCGACGTAACACACCAACATGAACAAGACTACTTCTTCTAATGGTTGGAGGAAAGTGCTTGCAGCAATAACAGGACCCTAAAAGTGAGTCCAAGCGCTTAGGGCACATGTCCAATGATTTTTGGCTCTATTCCTTTGGGACTATGTCCTTAACCACACTCTCTAGAGGTAAGTTCCTGCAATCAATGAGGGTTTTACTGCCTGTAATACAAGGTTGCTTTTATTCCAAATTAAATTAGGTCAACTTGCATTAATTCAGTCCCGATTTTAGTGTTGCTTATCACTTCGATTTAATGTGACCACAAGCAACACCTAACATATAGTCCCTTTTCCATTTTCCATAAGTTGTTAAAAACTGATGGAGGAAGGAAAAATGGAATGCAATCGAAAATCAATGATGCATGCAGTCATTTAGAGATACTTACAGCGCTTCCCATCGCACTACATGTGGATGTATAAACTAAATATATAAATATATCTAAATGATGCAAGTCAAAAAACCACACGTAAGTACAAGTTCTATTAGCGGTGAAGAAATCAATTTGTTTTGACTAAGTTGAATGTATGTTATGTGTGTCTATGAATCTCCTAAGATTTTTGCAATTGTGAATCTTATGAGATTGTGGTGTGTCCTACAATATGTAATAGATTAAGCAAAAATGACCTACGATATGCCCAATATGACGTAGTGTTTTGATCTAAAACATCACTCAAGTCGAGAACCACTCTCGACACAAACACTCCATATAAAAATGAAGTTAACAGGCCTTCATTACACACGCGAGATCTCAATTGAGAACCGTTGTAAATAGGAGACAAATGTTACAAATTAATTACAAAGCGACACATAAACTATTAACTAAAGTAAGCTCTCCAATTATTTTTCTTCGTGGACTCTCCACCAAGAAACTCCAAGCTCATCACCTCCGTGGTCTTTCGACAGTCGTCGGTTCCATGGGCCTACCACGAAACACCATGTAATTAAGATAATTCTTGAGATAATTACAATAGTCAATTATGTAAGAACAACAAGTCATGAAATAAACAAAAGAAACAATTCAATATAACATGATCAAAATAATTAACCTAAAAATCACTAAATAAATATTTTGATCTAAAAATAATGACAAAATATGTCACGCTCCTAGCAACGATGCAATATGATTAATCACTAAATGCATGAATTAATTTGTATCCGTTGTAGCATGGGCACTTAGCGAATCAAGCATAATCGAGAATAATCTTAGTGATGAGTCTCTCGGCTTAAATTTATATACCTGGGAAGTCTAGGATCGAACACAAGGACTCGACCAATTAAATGAATAAATTTGAATGTAAAATCTTTAACATAGCAATTTATAGGATAATAATAATGAGTTGATGCCCAAAACTCAAAAGAGAGATGTTTTCAATACATTTTTTTATAATTAATTTAGATGAAGACAATAATGCAAAATCATTGCAATGATGACAAATGCATTGTGATGACAAACATCATAATGATGACATTAAGTAAAGAAATGACGAAGAACTGGATTTATCGAAGAAATTCCTGAATTAATTTAGCGATTAATGAAGCATGAATCAGAAATGATGGTCTAAATCTTAAAAGCATCCAATAGTGATTAATCTTTTCATATCAATCTAATGTTGAATAATCAACATGTAATTAAACCAATTAATGGCTTAATGATTCTGATGAAAAGAATTATAATTGAGTCACTAAGATTTAGTATGAATTTCAAAATCAATTCTTTTCTAAGAGTCCTTTTTCAATATCATTTAAAGGTCAATTTAAGCACTTATGAAAAGGAACAAATCAATCGTGATTTTTAAATCAAAATTCTCAATAAATCAAACCAATATAAAGAGCAACAAAATAACTTTCAAACAAGACCAAAATCTCTTCATTTGGATTTTTAAATAAAAAAGTAATTTAAGATTTAATCCAGGGACATTTTTGCAAAAAAATAACAAGTTTTTATTCCAAAACAGGACAATTTCGACTTAACTGAAAATAAAATAATCAACAAGGGTTAAAGTGTGAATTTCACAATACAAGAAGGCTTATCTACAATAAATTGAAATGTGAGGATATGCGCTGCAATTTTCCCTCTCACGAGCACACTACACATGACTCGTCTAGGCTCGGAAAAGGAGGCTCGGTACACATGGCTACTTTTGATGGTTCGCAAGAGGCTTGGATGCACGCTCGTCTCACGACCCTCACGGATGAAGCGCTGCCTCAGATATTGTGACTTGGCATGATGATGGTCGTTGGATCATTCCCAATATAGGGGTTCCAATCGTGACTGCTACTCGAGGGTTATTCGACTCCTCTACTTTCAACGAAACTTGGGATGGACTCCGACGATGTCTAAGATGCTCCTCTGCTACTCCTCCGCTTCTCTAAGGTGTCTAGAACGATGCTAAAGTCATGATGAAGATGGCATGACATCGATGGAGGAGTGTTAATGCCTATATGTCATCGAAGATGGAGCAGCATCAGGGAAGAAGCTCATGATCGGAGCTCTTTCTAAATTTTAGGCCATTGAAGCTTGTCCCTCCTACCAGTGTTAGTATAACAAATGAAATACATGCATCTGGTTTGCAGTAAAATGTGAGGCGAAATGGGGGCTCTTTGGTTGCGAAGGATCGAAACCCTGAATGGGTTCTAGGATGAGATGATACCTGGAATGGATTGGGGTGGATACACTAATGGATAAGTGAAATCAACAAGAGGAAAGGAACACGTGAACGATGGATGGAATACTATGAGATCCAAGTAATTAAATGAGGACATAAGCAATAATTAGATCTTAAGAAAATAGTCAAACCATGAATGAAAAGAAGATCTAGTGAAAAGACTTATCTGAGATGAAAATTTGATTGATGGAGGAATTGAAGAAGATGCACTACCTGGAGTTGGAGCGGAGTTGCTCCGGTCATCACTTAACCAACTTGGAAAAGTTGGAAGCTCAATCAACTAAGAGAATGGCTAAAGCAAGACCTACCTTGGCCAACGATCTCACTAGATAACCTCTCTGTCTTTGCTTGCACTCTTTCTCTCTAACTATCACCAAGGAGAAGGCGAAGCTCGGAGGGATCTCTGGAAATGGCAGATAGTGGTTGATGGAGGCGGAAGGGGTGTTTTGACAGAGTAGAAGTTTGGTGGTTGTGAGAGGAAAGGGGTGGTTTCAACCACCACCACTGGCTGGGAAAGAGGAAGTTGAGTGACTCTAGGTGGTTGGCGAGGGTCAAGGTCGAAGGTTGAAGCTTCTGGTGATGGAAGTTGGTGAAGTGATTGCCATATTTGGTTGAGAAAATTGGGAGAAGTTGTTGACGAATGAAAGGATGCGTCGCTTCAAAGAGAAGAATTGGGAGGTTGACGTCGCTTCAAAGATGATCGAGGCGATGGGAGGAAACTAGGTACGCGGTCGTGGAGGCGCCACGTGGCCCAATAGGAATTAAGAAAAGTAGAAAAAATAGTAAAAATTCAATAATAAATAGTTAGAGTCAAAATTAGAAAAAATGATGAACGTGGAAAGTTGTCGATCTCGATGAGATCCACAACTTTCATGTAGGAGTCAAAGAGATCAGAGATCATCCTTACATAAATAAAGATAAATACAATTTAAAACAATACTAAACAATTTTCTTTCATTTTTCATTTGATATATTTTTGGGTTATTATTTTATTTTAAGTTGATTAATTTATTTAGAATATTTATTCTACTTTTTATTCGATTTCTAATACATAAAAAATAGGGTTCTATAATATATATTAATTAAGGTCAATTATTTACAACATATAATTTAATATTTAGAGTTAATTGTTAATGAATCTTGTTAAATTACTTAAATAGGAGAGATAAATATATTAAATTGCTGATAAAACTGAGATTTATCATTAACACATGCAGATATATATAAAAACAAACACAAGAGAAAATTATGGCTTCACCAACTTAACACAACGACGGTTGTAAAAGGTCTAACCGTTATCTTTTCGATTTTAGTTAAGTGATAAAATAATCTTGTTATGCAAGCACACAAGGTATGTTGCCTGACGCCCAGCGTACGCTCTCACTATATCCCAATCGAAGAGACGATATGCCCGAGCTGCCGGGTTATATCACGCCCCTAAGGATACTAGTGAGATAATGCACACCAAAACATCTCTCTAATGTTGAAGGCAAGAGCTTGCATCTCCCAAGCCCACAAGAGTCAGAACTGGAGACTTAAGGTGCAAGTCTAGGGATTTGAGATCTAACCTTAGTGTGTAGATCCTCACCCACTATGTCTAGAGGAAGATACATGCATACAAGGACGAGGTTGCTCTCTCAAAAACAATGAATAGTTTTTATTCCGATTGTTTTTTTAGACAAAATTATATTAGTAGCCCCAGTTTAAAGCCGATTATCACTTGTAATAAGTCCACCATTCGGCATGCCTATCAATAGTCCCAATTCCTTTAATTTTTTAAGTTATAAAATAGCGGAAGGAGAATGAAAAAGCTGATGCAAAAAAAAATAATGATGATTGACAAGTTAGGAGACTTACAATGCTTCCCAGCTCTCTACATGTGGGATGCAATACAAAATTAAAATTTTTATACTGTATGTAAATGTAAGCAAGGAAACCACACCTAGCAGGAACTTCTATTAGTTGAGAATTTTTTTAATTCCATTTGATTAAGTAGAACATTCTAATGTGTGTATTATTAAATGTGAAGTGTGGTCCTAAATTAAATGAGCATAAGAAACTCATATTTGACCTATGCAAAGCTCTTAGAGCCACGAGTTCTCGTCTAACCTACGAGCCACTCAATTTAAGCCCCACCTTCAGCACAAGAGTGAAACATGTGTCGACACACCATAAGAAGAAAAATGTCCAAGTCTGGGTACGAGCACGAGATTCCAAACATGAACCGTTGTAAAATGGCTATTATAACAATAATTACAAAAATGAAATAAAATGCTGAAAATATCCTAAGGACTCTACACTCTCTCATGACTCTACTCGATGTTAATTTTTAAATGTGTCCTTCTATCTGCTTATTTCTTGAAAAGTCAGCCTCTAATGCACCTGTCCTAAAAAGCCGTACTAGATGTGTCGGGTCCCTCACATAAAAATAAGACTATATCAGAGAGAGATACACAAAATAAATAAAGAAACAAATAATGAAAAAAATGTGACAACTTATATAGTGCAACAATTACAAGAAACACAAGGGTCAGACTGTCCGAGGGATGAAAAACCTAACTTCTAAATTATCTAAAAATTATTCTAAGTTGTGCCTCCTGACAACGATGCCACCTGATGAATACGAAAAGTCCTTTGCTAATAATGTGAGAATTAAGAGATGATCATTGCAGGCGGGGAGATTCAAACTAATCAAAAAGACCACTTAATCAAATATTCATTGAATGGTAAAAGCGGTCAAATTTATTTTACTTTGACAAGTATAAGGTCAAACTCTGGGAGGCCTTTGTCTTCTTAGGATGATTTTCAGATTACCTAAATGCTAGTTTTTAGGGGATTTTTCATAGATTTTTTTATGAAAATAATGATAAAATGCGATGGAGAATGCCAATATGAAGGTCAAATTAGCCTAGGATGTAAAATCAAAAATAATGTGCATATGAGTTCAAAAATTTAGAAGGCTATTTTTCCTTAATTATTTATGAAATGACAAATCCAAAGCACATTATTTTGTATTTTCATGATGTAAAATGCATGCATGAAAATTGCACACTTTTATGGATTTTTAGCAAAATTTCCTACAAATCAAATGCAAGAATTATGAAAATTTGATAGGAGGTAAAGAAATTTATCTAATATTTTTTTTGGAATATTTGGGAGCAATTTGAATTTTCTATGAATTAAACAAATAAACTATGTGATTTTTAATAAATTAGTTTTAATAAATAGTAAACTTAATTATTTTTTGGATATAAAATTAACCAAGAATTATCTAATTAAAATCTATCCAGAAAAAGTTCTACCTCCTAATAATAGTAATTTTATAGATCACTAAAAATCATTTACTTGAATCACAAAATAATTTATTTACAGAAATATACAAATGCAAATAATGTGATTTTTTTATCAAATTAAAGAGAACAAGAAGCCCTACAAAATGCGATTTATAAAGAAATCTGAGAGCAAGGAAAAATTTAATAGGTATTAATTACCATTGATGGGTAAAAATACAATTTCACACCAAATGAATTTTAGAAAACTAATTCAAGCTCACAAAAATGCCATTAACTTTCATAAGATATAGAATTAAATGCTCTACTATATGAAATTTTGGAATAAAAATATGATCAAAATAAGGTTCCAAACAATACTCAAATGCAGAGGTATAATTGCAAAACAAAATGAATAAAACAATAAAGAAAAGAAACTAGCGCTTTGTAGTGCTTCTTTAATTACCAATAACTTAAGGGGTGTTTGCACAATAATTCCATATGAGGCGTATGCTGAGCACATACAGTTTTGGGAGTGGTCTTATCAGCCACTTCACAAATTATTAAGGGGCTCTTAGCGATTTTTTTGCTTAAATTTAATACTAAAACTTCAAGAATTACATAGAAATTGATGGGAGACGGGCAACAAGTTGCGCCGCCAATCTCTTTTGAATGGCAAATCCAATCCTTCGAAACACAACATTCATAGACTTAGGAACCATAACATTACTATGCATGATTTTTTGTACCCTCTTAAGGAGCTCCACTGCTTCACTTGCCAAGAACCCAAATGTATCAAAGCCAAAGGGGATGAATACATGTTGATTGTCAATGCATGTCTTCTCATGCTTAGCCACTTTAGCTGAGGCAGCTTTTTGTGCAGCATAACCCACAACAAAATCACTCTTTATCGGACCCACCAATGGAGAAACTCCAGTCAAATCAACACATGCATGTTTTCCTCCAACCCATCCAAATATTAAAACATATGTCGATCTAAGTGTCGATCTCCCCTATTGTAGATCAGTTAAAAGAATTCACCGGTGCTTCTTTTTTTGAAGCATCCCCCGCATGTCTGAGTACATCAAGAAGAACATCCCTGACAAGATCATGTCTATATTTAAAACTTGGATGTTCACGACAACAGACGACATGCTCCCGAAAAGCATCTAAGCATGATTTGAGGCTTTCTACTAGACAAGCCTCATGTGGGAATAGAGGAATCATGAGGCGGTACTTAAGAATACTACGATATTCAATGGGTTAAATATGCATTCCAAGCCCCTCAATAGGAATGGCAAGAAGAAAATCTTGGGTATGTTCACCTTGTAAATATCAGACAATTGCTTTTTGTCTAACAGTCATGTCAAACTCAGCTTCCATTTCTTTTACGATTTTGCTAAAAAAGAACTCGCCAAAGCATTTTGGGCTTTAGGGGGGACGGTATCCTTACTAGAAAAATATGTAAGATCAAGAGATGGGCGTGCGACACGTAGGCAATTCAAAGCATTAAAAAAATCAGAATCCATACCATGTATCTCGCTGTCTCTAGCATGTGGTCTTAGAGCATCCAGGATTGAGCAGTGGAGGTCACAAAAGCATATGAAGAAGCCTCAATAGCCGAGTAAAGACCTAAACCACAAAGTCTGATGGGTAGTGATTAACCAGAAGGGGTATGTTTCTAACATGAGAGGGGTTGACCCTTTTTTTTGCTTTGTTGGTTCTTATGGCGATGGTGCTCGCAATAGATGGTGCCCGCTCTTCTTCTCCAAGTCTGAGCTACCTTGCAAGATGTGGTGAATCTCGAGGATGTCGGTGATGTCAGCATCCGGTGGGCGGTCATCACAATCAAGGACGATGAACTCCACTTCCCCTCGCACGCTGAGGTGTACAATAAGGAATGGCCACTCCGTTTTGCTTAAGAGGTGGCTACAGGTAGCATTAAGGCAAGAAAACGACGATCTCTTCTTCCCCAAGTTATAAAGTCCCATGACGAGCTGCCGTAGGGTGCTACGCTCGGCCTGCTGCTGGACACTAGATCTTGATGGAGATCCGATTGGAGTTGCAACGCTGCTCATCGATGGGTTTCCCAAAGACCTGTGGAATGATGAAGAAGCTTGTGACTTGTAGGTCTCGACTATGAGTAAACACAAAAAAGGGAGGAATGGAGATGATCGAGGTCTGTGTGTTTATGATCCTTGTAAGAGTTGAGGATGCTCAATGATGAGGGATATGATAGAGAGGAATAGGAGATTTGTGATCAAGGTGTTAACGGGATGGGGTAGGGCTTTAAAACTCTTGTCGGTGATGGGAGGGAAAGAGCAGAAGCTTCGGTCACGAACTTGACCGCAGATGGGTTGGGTTGTGCGAGGTAGAAGTAGAAGTGAAGAGGTACATGAAGTTAGGAGGTGCTAGATGGTGGCATTGGTTCAAATGTAGAGAAATGAAGAAGTTTGGGGGAAGGTTTCTCTTTGGATTTGATTAAAAGAGATGATGAAGGAAAACGAACAACAAAAATGAAAAGAACACAGTAGTAGAGAACTAGAGAAAGCAGAACAAGATGATGAAGAAAAGGGGAATAAGAAGGGATATACTACATGGAATGGGGTGTTCACCTAGAGTTGGAGCTACAACTTGCTATTATGTTCGTCACCTCAAAAGCTTGGTGAATATAGCTCGAAGCCCAACCGCATCCAACCGTAGAAGCAGCGACGGCAAGGGGGGTGTCTCCACCTTAGATCTCACCTGGAGGGACTCGCAACCATCATCGCTCGATCGGAGACTTTCGAGCTATCACTGAGAAGGGCCAAGGGCTGGTGGTTGGACTCTATTCTCGTATTAGCGGATTGGTGGAGATTGGAGGGGATTTATATGTAGTTAGGGTTAGCAGCGAGAGAGGAAGATGGTCGTGAGACATGGTGGTCATGGAAAAGAGTGAGAGGGAGTTGTGAAGCGAGCGGATAGGAGGGGCCGTTGCAGGTGAAGCGCAGGAAGAAGCAGAGGCATCAGCTTACGGAGGCGGGGAAGGAGATGATTAGTTCGTGGTCGTTCGATAAACCGAGATCAAGCTGCTGAGAAGATGACATGTGGCAAGGGTAAAAAATAAAAATAAAATAAATAAGAAATAAGATCCAGGCTTTTGGATGAAAGGCTCTTCTTCCAACGACCCAGAATGAGGGTGGATGGAGAGAAGGTGGGGTGACAAGTCGAAGCTCCAAGAGCTGCCACATGACACTCCTAGAAAATAAAATTTAAAAATTTAAAAAATCAAAATAAAATAGTAAAGACCTCAAATCAAAAAGTGATCTTCATGAAAGTGCTCGTCTCGACAAGATCTACAACTTTAATGAAATCAAAATCATAAGAAAAAACTTATTTTTGGTGGTACTTTATGTATATAAAATACTGCATTTTTTGGTTAAGCAAATTTTATGATTTTGAATTAGGATAATTTAAAAAATCAAGTAAATTTTGAAATAAATATTTACTCATTAATCTATTTTTTGGTATTTTTGATTATAAAGAAATAAAATAAAGGGACTTATATACATACATACTATATATATAGACTCAGAGTGACTTATTTCCATTGAATTTTAATTCAATTTTGATCAAGATTTTTGCATACTTTATTGAAATATAAATCAAATAAAATATAGGAAAAATAAATAAATCAAAAAGAGTTAATTTGTACATAAAATAATAAGGTAAAATCAGTCAATATATATAATATACAGTGAGGACCCAAAACCCAAGTTTTACATATGAACTCTGATTCTTTTGATCTTATTTGTAGATAATTTAATGTACATTATATTAGAAGTGAGTAGGGGTTCATAGGAGACTGTATGTGAGAGATATTGGACTTTTTGCCTTTGTGTCTCAAACTTAGGGTTTTGGTTTATTGAGCAATTATACAAGTTAGTATTTTTTTGATATTTTTTCTTTATTAATGTTAGTAATATGTACACTGCAAAGATAAATTTCTTTTATTTGGAGTTTGTGAAAAATAAAAAATAGGGGAATTTACGGTAATATACACTGTTTATTTTCATAGAATTTCTGTCTTCTTATTAATGCAATTATGCATGGTAAAATATGAATATTATTTACACTTGCATGAATGGTAAAAATGCAATTTAGATGACTAATTCAATTAATGGCTTGAAAACAGAGCGCTATTTTTTAGATTTTAGTGTGATGAATCATAGATTCATCATGCTCCAAGACCCTATCGATGGGGCCCAGGCCTTTTTGAAATCTCTAGGAGTTGCGGACCACTCCTAGGAAGGTGTGGAGACATTTAGATGTGAAGAATACCACTTGAACTCAGAGCATTGGCAAATCCAAGTTCCACAGGGAAAAGATTGTTCCCTATTCTTTGTAAGGGCTCTGTTGCCTTTGGGTCAAGAACTTGACCTAGGTTTAATTCCGGTCGTTGATGCGAGCGAACCATTGCGTGATCAAAGCTGATCTATTTACTTAAGTG